>RJWJ010033496.1:0-17863 GCA_004363605.1 Indri indri | reverse complement strand
AAACTAAATATTAATAGCTAGCAAGCATAGCTTCTGGACATAGAAGGACATCACAAGAATGTGACGACTATGACATGTTTTCTTCTTTGTTGCATTATGCATAATTTATCTTTTTGGACAGGGTCACATAGACCTTGGTTTGCTCAACAGTTTGTGAATTCCACTTAACTCTGCAAAACAAAAGAAAAAGCCGTAGTGCAGTAAGAAAGAGTGCAGTGCCTCCCATAGCACCAAGGTAGGCCACGGTAGTGTGAATAAGGAAGAGGATAAAATTCTAGCGAAGTCTCAGAGGTAGAGCCAGTAGTTTGGTTTGTGATTCGATAGAAGGAATAAATGGAGACAGGAGTTAAAAATGGTGCCCAGGCTTCTGGGTTTTATAACTGAATGACAGAGGTGGGAAGTAGGGAGGAGAAGCAGGTTTGGCTGTTACACAAGACAGACTGTAAAGGTGGAATCTGAATTTCATCACTTTTCTCTCCTGAATATTCCCCTTCCCTTCAGTGGCTCTTCCATATTCTGAATAATTTTACCCAGCAAACTACATTAAATTTCAGTTCAGCCCCCAAAATGAAAAACTTCTAATCTAATAGAAAAATTAAAGAACATGAAAGCTAAGGTAACGTGGAATATGTTTCAGGTACATCAAGATGCAAACCTTATGCACTTATGATTTAAATTATTTTAACGTTAGATGTTACATTGTTCCTGATTTAAGGTTATATGTAAAGAGCAATCACTGTATTATCTTTCAGGTAGATGCATTCTTGATCTTTATTAGAGCCTCTTTATCTTATTCTTTAAACTAAATATTAAAATAAAACCCCGCAAGATATCATAATGTCGAGGAATAATAACCTTAAAAAAAAACATCATATACCTATATCATCTCATCAGAGCCTGAGATTATCAGTGTTCCCATAATGAGTTCCTATAAATTCCAATCCAAAGCAAATAAGCATGAAATTTTAATCAATCACCTCACTCAGCTTGTTGAGGGGAAATGAACAATTTCCTTTTAGGTCTTTTGACATACCAACAATAGCTTGGAGGTCTCCCTGCCCTCTCCATGTGCTTGACTCATGGTTGGTGCCCTGTAAATAATTGCTGAAAGGTAAACAAATCAATCATTTTTTATATCTCATTTCGTTCTAATGTATAATTCTGAGATCTACTAGAAACTCCTGTTGTTCATAATCACCCACTAGTGCCTGGCACCTATTGATTTTGATTAAGTATGTGAGGTTTACCTTTGTTCATTACTTAGCTAATATTGCACAGTCACAGTCTTATCCATTGCAACAACACTAACAACAGAGGACCATGTCACTCAGTTTAAAATCTCTGTTGGCTTCCCACATGGAATAAAATCAAACTCCTCAACTCTATGGCCTTTGATGATTTGAATCCTGCCAACCCTTCCAGCTAATCCCATTTACAGTCTGTCTCCAGAACACGACCTGAATTTACACCTCTGTCTAAAGTATCAGTTTCTCCCCTTTATATCTACTTATATTTTCACTCTACTCATACCAAAACACCAAACGCAAATGTCACCTCCACCAGGTCTTATTTGGAATCCTCTTGCATCCAACATAGAGCCTTCCCAGAGACAAGAGCAAAAAATGTCTGCTGAATTAGTGAGCTTTTAGAAGTTTCATTCTAAGAAATTTAGATTGGGTTATCAACCCTTAAATTATTTTTATAGCTTATGATCTAAGCAATTTTTTAAAAAAGGACTACTAGCATCCTTGAAAAGTAAAATCTTCAATAGTATCCTTTGGGAAACAAGCACAGAAAATATTTTTTACACCATTTTTCTTTAATCCAATGTATTTTTCACATAAACTAACCTTATATAGTTTATAAACATATCTCATGAAGCACTAGTTTTAAATAATTAGACTCTTTGTTATGACAATTAACCACTTAATTTAAATGATAAGGCCCCAACTCAGGGATGGAAAACACACTGAACTCATTAAGTGTTCTATTAGCTGAGAATACAGCGGTGAACAGCTAGGTCAGGGCTTTTCTCAGTGAATTTATGCACTTTCATTTTAATTGGTTGTGGGGAGATGGACAACAAACAAATGAATAAGTATGTCTTGTATCAAAGTGATCATGCTATATTAGAGATTTAAAATTTTAAATGAGATGACCAAATGTGAAACCGCCTATATGAAAGCAACGTAAGACAATAGGGAAGAATTGTTGTAAAAGTCTGATTTCTACAGAAATGTAGACACAGCTAAAAGTTAACCAGCCATTGTTTCATAGCTTGCCTTCCTGTAATTGCTTACTGCTTAAGAGTCATATATCCTTGACTGGTGTAAGATTTGTGACTTCCCCAATCACTTCTATAGATAACATCACTATTGTAAAACCTAAGACTGATCTTTAAGGTATCTTCTAGATTCTGCAGTTGTGGGCGGGTGGAGCCCAACTGACACCAACGGGACCAGTGGCCAGGCATGGGAACCGGCTCAACAGGTCCTGTGACCCTCTACCCAGGAAGTGTTTGAGCCAAGAAGAACAGAAATTACTTCCCAACCCTATGAGTTCATCCCAGCCAATTAGCATATGTAATTCCCTAGACATTTATTTGTCTGCCAAACTACTTTTAAAAACCTTAGCCCCCAAATTCTTAGGGACATGGATCTGAGAAATTTCCTCCCATCTTCTTGCTTGGCACTGTGTGATATTAAACTCTTTCTCTGCTGCAATCCTTGCTTTCTCAGTGTGTTGGCCTCCTGGGCAACAGGCAAGGAATCCAGTTGGGTGGTAACAAATGGCCAATTTAGGATGGAGGATCTGGGAAGGCCTGAGAAGGCAATACTCAAGCTGAGATCTGAAGATGACAATTCAAAATTCAGGGGAAAGAGTATTGCAAGCAGAAGGTCCAGGAGCACAGTGGGGAGACACTGTGGTACATGAGGTTGGAGAAGAGGTGTAATTAGGAAGGGAGGGTCTCCAGGGACTCTAGGAATTCAACCAGCTGGAGCAATTAACCTGTTCAGCTACCTTTTGTTTATGAGGTCTGTGGCTAAACCCAGCTGGCTAAAACTAGCCCCTGACTGACCCTGGCAGCTTACAGATGAACTCAAGTGAACCTTTCTCATCAGCATGCTAAAGTCTCTACCCAGGGAAGAGCTATAGCTTCATTACCATAACATGACACCTGTGTGCTAGCATGACAAACTAATTACTCAGGTGCAATAGGAACACCTCCCCTGTGTGTGATAACACACCTTTTTCTTTCTCTACTGCCCCATAAAAACCCCATGCCACTTTCCCTTGGGGAGACACTGCTTTGGAGAATATTCCTGGTGCTTTCTTTACTTGCTGCAAGTAATTAAAACTCCTACTGTCCAAGTCTCACATTCTTGTGGAGAGTCATTTGTTACTCACCAGACATATGAACCCCACTCTTTCAGGTAACAAAGGCACAGATAGATCATGTAGTTCCTTGTAAGCAAGCATAAGGATTTAAATCTCCAAGCAAAGAAGGCATTTTATGAAGGGGAGCAACACGACCTAGTTTATTCTTGTTCTTTTCTTTGTTTCTTTTTTAAAGATCATTTTGGAAATTGTAGAGAATGGATTGAGGGGCAAGGGGTGAGCCCAATTGGAAGGCAGTAATCTGATCCACAGATGATTGTGGCTCAGACTAAGATGGTGTTTGTGAAACTGGAGAAAAGATTAATCCAATTTGGTAGTTGAGTCATAAGATCTTGTTGATCCATTGCATGGGAGGAAGGGAGGAGGAGAGGTGTAAACTTATTTCACAATACCACTGCCTATTCACGTGTTTCTTAAGATTCTCTGAAATGGCTGTAAGATTTTACTGTGTGGAAGTTATCAGTAACAAAATGGAGTTACTTATGTCATACCCTAACAAATTGGGTCTGGGAGGCCATGAAGAAAGAATCCTCAGGCATGTATTCCTATAACAGGACTTATCACAAGAAATTCATCAAAACAGCAGTATTCCAGATAATACACTTGCACAAGAACACTTGCCTAACAATGTCTGTCTCTACCAATAAGCTAATGCCAATTCTTGCAACGAACCACTATAACCAGCGATCTTTGTTTCAAGGCAGCTTACATGTAATTCTTTAAAAAAAAAAATGCTTTCCCTTACCCCAACCTCTTTGAATACACCTATGATCTGCCATAGCACACATATCCTGAATTGTAATTCCTTGCTCTTCCCCAATAAGCTCTTTATTTTGGAGAGTTGGTCTCTCTGCTGTTTATTTTAGGTTGACAACTCTTTCCTTCATTAATTGAGTTAAATTTTTTGACATGTATTCATTTTGTATTTCTATATTTGTGATTTTACCTTTTAAAAATTATCTCTAACAGATGGAATGGGTTGAAGAGTGAATGGGAAATGAGCAGAGGCAACACGTGTATATGACTCTTTAAAGAAGTTTAGATTGCAGGTCAAATTGTTCTTCCATTATGCCTCCAGAGAGGTAGCATCTACACTGCTCTGGAACTACCCAATCCCTACTGCATACAATGCAACTAGCAGACAAGGTGCCCCCTAGGGTTATTGAAACTGCAAGGGACTTTCAGCTAAGGTCCAGGTGCTCACTGCACAAAAAGCAGTGAGACAACGAGGATTGCCAAAGAAGAAAGGAAATTTTTTTTCTTTATTTCAGCATATTACGGGGGACAAATGTTTAGGTTACAATATTGCCTTTGCCCCACCCAAGTCGGAGCTTCAAGCATGTCCATCCCCCAGACAGTGCACACCGCACCCATTAGGTGTGAATATACCATCCCCTCCTTCCCCCTCCCACCTGCCTGACACCCTGTGAATGTTACTACCATATGTGCACTTTAGTGTTGGTCAGTTAAGTCAGTTAATACCAATTTGATGGTGAGTACATGTGGTGCTTGTTTTTCCATTCTTGTGATACTTCACTTAGTAGAAGGGGCTCAAGCTCTATCCAGGATAATACAAGAGGTGCTCCATAACCATTGTTTTTTGTGGCTGAGTAGTACTCCATGGTATACATAGACCACATTTTATTAATGCACTCATGTATTGATAGGCCCTTGTGTTGTTTCCACATCTAGAAAGGAATTTTTAATGCAAAATATGTCTGTTGGAAGAACAGGGAATCAGCCTCAAATTTATCTCCCCAACTAACAGAGATTACAGGCTTTTTAAGGAGGGGCTTTTTGCATTGGGGCAGGTACTGGTGTAACTGACAAGGGGTTACATTGGGGTGGATTGGTAAGGGATGGTGAGTATCAGTGTCAGGAAGTCTGCCCAGGGGCCTTCAGAATCTCAGCAACTTTGTCTTGCAGAAATCCCGCCATTTCTGGGAAACAACTCAGAAAGGTCAAATAGTTAGTTAAAAGTTTCAGGGTTCTGGTCATCAAGCTCTACTGGCCTGAGAATCTAAAACATGAGAGGGAGAGAATTATAAGAAACATATAGGGGTCATTGAAGTTAAATTCACAGAGCTGATTACACTAGATTCAGATATGTCCCTTTAAGGTGGCCAAAGCCATTGGTCACTAAGGCTGATGTCACATTGACTCCATGCAAGCCCCACTTCTCTTAGTGCCACCTGTGTCTCTAGCAAACTAGCTTCTAGGATCCCTGAGAGAGAAGATGCCCACAGGGTGACCTCAGCATCAGCACGCAAAGTGGGCTGGGAGGGCACGACATCAGTGTGCTGTGCGGGCCACGAGTGGAGTCTAGTCATTGCTCTCCTGGCTTTGGCTTACTGGTGTCCTAGGCATGTGGAGAAGAAGGTGCATGAAGTCACTTTGCTGCAGGAGCCAGAGGCAGGGCTAGATGCCCCTCTACCTCTTTTCTGGATCATGGGCCCTGGCAGGTGTGAGAGGAGGTCAGGGCAGTGTGTGAATGGATCCTCAGGCCCTTCCGTGTATTTATCTTTTAAAATAGAAAGACCAAAAGCTTGCAGAGGTGCAGTAACTTGCACAAGATTACACAGCAGAGCCGGATACTAGATAGTCTAATAATTCTCTTTTTATAAAAGTAACATAATCCTATCTTACTCATGAAATTTTTTGAAGATTAAATGAGATGATGCATGTAAAAGCTTTACATGTCCCTAAAATTCTTCCATATCCTCTTTACCTATGGGGAGTCTGTCCATCTACCTCAGAACAGGGACCAATTCTGATTTCTAGTTGAGTCTCCAGTGACTTGACTCGAGGGAGATGCAAAGTATGCTGAGCAAAAGGCCTGAAGCCAAGATGGTAGATCTTAACAGGCAAAAGGTGAAGACAAATGTAGGTGTCTCCGCTGCACCCTGCCAAGCATGCACACAGGCACACACCTAAACTTGTACCTTCCCATTGGCATCACCCTTCCTATTCTCATCTGGACTGGAAATCTGATACCATACTGCTCTTTCACTCCTTGCACGTCTGACCAGTCACTGACTCTCTCTCCTATTCCTTCCCTATTCTCTATTTCCGCTAGATAAGGCCTCATCAAATGACCTCCAACTTATTCCCTCAAATTGCTTCATTTGTTCAGTTAAAAAATATTTATTGATGCTTAATAATCATTTAGTATGCCAACATTTCCAATTCTACCCCTTCCCAGCACATGGTGGGATTATACTTCCTGGCCCCTGACCAGTGTGGTGGAGTGGATGTGACCCGCCACTCTTACTTTCAGACACAGCATTTGGTTGCCACTTTGAGGAGCCCCAGAACTCTCTTTTCTCTCTCTCTAGCACCACGCAGCCTTTGAAATGGTGGTAACTTCATCAGCCTGCATCCCTGCATGGCTAGGGTGAGAAAGAGCCACCGTATTGCTCTTCTGACAGATACAGATGCCCGCACTGGTAAGCAAAAACAAATCTGGCTCCTGCCCCAGTGGAGCTTATACAGAGGAATCTCTGTAAAATATGAACTGTGTCCCTGTCCCTGCTTTAAAACTTTCAATATCTTCCCATTGTTTGAAGGATAAAGTCCACACTCTTAGCCTGATATTCTAGCCCTTTGCCCCCTAGCCTCAAACTACACTTCGCGCTCTATTCTTCACTCTCATTTACTTTTTGGTGCAGCCAAACTGTCCTATAGGCTATTTACTGCCTTGATCCATATGCTTTCATGCCCTTTCCTGAACCTTCACTAGGACCATACATTTAACCTTGGATGGCTTCTGCCCCTGTTTGCATGTACTGGTTCACTACTCTGTGCTTGTTAAATACCTGATGCCACCATCCTCTGCCCTTTTACAACATTCATAACAATCTTAATTACCTGTTTCAGTGGTTGTCTTCTTCCATGGCTGCAAACTCTCGAGAAGTTCATCTTCTTCACCATTAGGTCAGGCACATACAGACACACATCAGAGATATTGCAGGTATAGTTCCTGACCACTGTAATAAAGTGAATATCACAATAAAGCCAGTCACACAAATTTTTTGGTTCCTCAGTGGATATAAAAATTATGTTTATATTATACTGTAGTCTATTAAGTGTGTAAGATCATGTCTAAAAAAACAATATACATACATTAATTAAAAGATACTTTATTGCTAAAAATACTAATGATTATCTGACCCTTCAGGGAGTTATAATTTTTGGCTGATGGAGAGTTCTTGCCTCGATGTTGGTGGCTGCTGATTGATTAGAGTGGTGGTTGCTGAAGGCTAGTGTGGCTGTGGCAATTTCTTAAAATAACACAACAACGAAGTTTTCTGTGTTCATTGACTCTTTCTTTCATGAAAGATTTCTCTGTAGCATGGAATGATGTTTGATAACATTTTACCCACAGTAGAACTCTTTCAAAAAGGAGTCAATCCTCTTTAACCCTGCCACTGCTCTAGTTTATGCAACATTCTAAATCTTTTGTTGTTGTTTCAACAAAGTTCACAGCATGTTCACCGGGAGTAGATTTCATCTCAAGAAACCACTTCCTTTGCTCGCCCATAAGAAACAACTCCTCATCCAATAAAGTTTGATCATGGGATTGCAGCAATCACATGATCACATCTTTGGGCTCCACTTCTAATTCTAGTTCTTTCGCTGTTTCCACCACATCTACAGTTGCTTCTTCCACTGAAGTCTTGAACCCCCTAAGGCATTCGTGTGGGTTGGAATCAACTTCCTCCAAACTCCTGTTAATGTTGCTATTTTGACCTCCCATGAATCATGAATGTTCTTAATGGCATCTAGAATGGATCTTTGCCTAGGTCCATTACAGGAATCACAATCTATGGCAGCTGTAGCCTTACATAATATGTTTCTTAAATAATAAGACTTGAAAGTACAAATTACTCTTTCATCCATGGGCCGCAGAATGGAAGTTGTATTAGCAGGCATGAAACCAACATTTGTCTCCTTGTACATCTCCATCAGAGCTCTTGGGTGACCAGGTACATTCTTGAATGAGCAGTAATTTTTTGAAAGGAAGTTTTTTTCTGAGCAGTACATTTAAACAGTTGGCTTAAAATATTCAATAAACCATGCTGAAAACAGATGTGCTATCATCTGGGCTTTGTTGTTCCATTTATGGAGCACAGGCAGAGTAGATTTAGCATAATTCTTAAGGGCCCTAATTTTTTCAGAATGGTAAGTGAGCATTGGCAGAAACTTAAAGTCACCATCTGCGTTAGTCCCTAACAAGAGAGTCAGCTTGTCCTTTGAAGCTTTGAAGCCAGACGTTGACTTCTTCTCTCAGCTATAAAAGTCCTAGATGGCATCTTCCAACAGAAAGTTGTTTCATCTACATTGAAAATCTGTTGTTTAGTGTAGCCATTTTCATCAATGATCTTAAACAGATTTTCCTGATAACTTGCTGCAGCTTCTCCATCAACACTTGCCGCCTCACTTTGCACTTTTGTGTCATGAAGATGGTTCATTTCCTTAAAGCTCATGAACCAATCTTCATTAGCTTCAGACTCTTCTGCAGCTTCCTCACCTCCATCAAGCTTCATAGCATTGAAGAGAGTTAGGGCCTTGCTCTAGATTAGGCTTTCCTTGAGGGAATGTTGTGGCTGCTTTGATCTTCTATCTTGATCACTAAAACTTTCTCCATAACAGCAACAAGGATGTTTCTCTGTCTCATCATTTGCATGTTCACTGGAGAACCACTTTTAATTTCCTTCAAAAACTTTCCCTTTGCATTCACAGCTTGGTTGTTTGGTACCAGAGGTCTAGTTTTTGGCCTATCTCAGCTTTTACCATGCCTTTCTCACTAAGCTTAATCATTTCTAGCTCTTGATTTAAAGTGAGAAATGTGCGACTCTTCCTTTCACCTTGAACACTTAGAGGCTGTTGTAGGGTTATTAATTGGCCTAATTACAATATTGCTGTGTCTCAGCAAATAGGGAGGCCTGAGGAGAGGGAGAGAAGGAGGAATGGCTGGTTGGTGGAGCGCTCAGTACACACACAACATTTATCAACTAAGTTTGCCATCTTATATGGACATGGTTCATGGCACCCCACCACAATTACAATAGTAACATCAAAGATCATCAAAAAGATATAATAATGAAAAAGTTTGAAATATTGTGAGAATTTCCAAAATGTGACACAAAGACACAAAGTGAGTATATGTTGTTAGAAAATGGCACCAATAGACATGCTGAATGTGTGGTTGCCACAAACCTGCAATTTGTAAACAATGCAATTATGTTCGACGTGCAATAAAGTGAGATGCAATAAAATGAGATATGCCTAGATAAGAACTTAAATATTTGTTAAATGAATGATGGTTCATTGTATTCTTCCAGGCTCATTAAAAATGCTGTCAGTTCCATGTATCAGTTTCTTATTTCTACTGTAACAAATTACCACAAAATTGATGGCTAAAACAACACAAAAGTGTTGTCTTGCACTTCTGTAGGAGTTAACAGGGCTGCATTCCTTTCTGGCAGCTGTAAGGGAGAATGTTTCCTTGCTTTTTCCAGCCTCTAGGGGCTGCCCACATTTTTTGGCTCATGGCCCCATCATTTCATCTTCAAATCCAGCAATGTTGCATCTCTCTGAGCATTCTGTCAGAGTCACATACCCTTCTAACTCTGAACTTAGGAAAGGTTCTCTGATTTAAGGATCCATGTAATTAGATTGGCATCACTTAGATAATACAGGATACTCTCCCCATCTCAAATCCTTAACTTAATAACTTGTTCCTTTCACCTTGTAACATACTCACAGTTCTAAGGATTAGGACAGGGACGTCTCTCAGGGGGCCATTATTCTGCCTACCACATTCTAGAGTCTTTTCTTGCTTCTTTCTCTAACTTGGCATTTATCCCTAAACATCAGCCAAATGAAGACTTACAGGGGTTCTCCCAGAAGATGAGTAATTATATAATTTATTGTCAAAACTGAGACACTTTGGAGAGTAAAAGGGAGCACTATTAACATTTACACCAGGACAATAGGTTTATGAGGGCTGTCCGGAAAGTATCCACCCATGGATATGATGGACACAATGGCTGGACAGCACTCGTACACTGGACTGACCAGACATGGCAGGATGAAATGGGTGTGTGACCTGTGGAGTTGGAGTTTAGTTGGAGCAACGTTATTATGGGCTTCTACCCTCTAGCCTGGTCTCTTAGAGAGAGACAAGAGGATGTTGGGAGGTTTTACTTTCCTCAGAAAATCCATGCTTTAGGTTGGAGATGGGAAACTTTATCCAGTTCAACAAGCTGAACAGGATATTTTTCTCCTCTACTTTAACAATATATAAACAATATAATGTTTACATAAGAAATATTAGACTTTTATCTATACTATATCTTGCAAATATTAACCCCTGGTTTGGCCTTTTGTCTTTTGACTTTGTGATAAAGCCTCCTTTAGCAAGTAGCTCCAATGTACCTTGTACCCACATAACCAAAGATGAAAAGAATTCAAGGTGAGGAAAAATAGGGATCTGCCTCATATTGGACTTGTAAAGGTGATTTTCAGCTTTGGGAAGAAATGAAAAGCATATTAAAGTAAGGATCCCATAGCTTTTCTTTTATCTGATCGAGGCTTTCCATTTCAAAGTCTGTTTATCTTACATCATGAATAGAGCCAGAAGATATTTCAGGAAATTACCTTGTGATTTTAATATTCAGATAAGTTAAATGTTATACTCAGAATCAGTTATTACTTGGCAGCTGCAAAATAACAGCTTTCCAATTCTGTCGTGCCATCTACATTTTTCTCTATAAAAGAACTTTCCTTTCCCTCACCTCTCAAACTTTTTCTTTCCTTTGCTTCTTCTTATATTTTTAATGATATATCACTATGGACTTATGATTATTTGTTTTCATTTATTCAATGTGTTATAATCCATTACTATCTGTATTCTTTTTTGATGCTCAAATTGTCTTAAATTTGGCCAATGGGAGTCCCATTAAGCTCTTCCAGTAACCTTTTGATGTGTCTCCATCAGTCTTTGAATTCTATCTCTTCTCTGGCACTAGATAGTTTTAAGCTCCTTTTATCTGCCCCCAACCTAAACTGCCATTTCTCCAAAGAGCTCTGGTTCCTTTCAGTGGAGAATAATATTTAGAAACAAAGATCTGTTCTTTAGGTATACTCATTGCTACTGGTTGCATTGCCTTTCATCCCTTTTAGTTTAGCTTTGGCATGTCCCCTTTCTCATTCTTTTGTTTGGCTGAATAGTATTTCACTTGGAATATATCTTTTCAGGGGAAAAAAAAAAAACAGTCTCCTAAACTCTCAAATCAAAAGACATAGAGTGGCTGATGGATTAAAAAACAAGACCCAACTATATGTTGTCTACGAGAAACCCACTTTGCCTATAAAGACACACATAGACTGGAAAAATATATCCCATGTAAATAGAAACCAAAAAAGAGCAGGAGTAGCTACACTTCTATCAGATAAAATAGATTTTAAGATAAAAACTGTAAAAAGAGACAAAAAGGTCATTATATAATGATAAAGGGGTTAATGCAGCAAGAGGATATAACAATTCTAAATATATGTGCACCCAACACTGGAGCACCCAGATATATAAAGTAAATATTATCAGAGCTAAAGAAAGAGACCCCAATACAGTAATTGTTGGAAACTTCAACACCCCACTTTCAGCATTGGACAGATCATCCAGACAGAAAATTAACAAAGAAATATTGAACTTAATCTGCACTATAGACAAAATAGACCCAACGATATTTACAGAACATTTCATCCAGCAGCTGCAGAATACAAGTCCTTCTCCTCAGCTCATGGATCATTCTCAAGGACAGAGCATATGTCAGGCCACAAAACAAGTCTTAAAATTTCAAAAAAAGTTATTGAGATCATATTAAGTATTTTCTCTGACCACAATGGAATAAAACTAAAAATCAATAACAAGAGAAACATTGGAAACTATACAAACACATGGAAATTAAACAATATGCTCCTGAATTACCAGTAGGTCAATGAATAGGTTGAGAAGGAAATCAAAAAAATTCTTGAAACAAATGAAAATGAAAACACAACATATCGAAACCTATGGGATACAATAAAAGCAGAAATAAGAGGAATATTTATATCAATAAGTACCTACATCAAAAAAGTAGAAAAGCTTCAAATAAATGACATAATGATACATCTTAAAGAATCAGAAAAACAAGAGCAAACCAAACCCAAAATTAGTAGAAGAAAATAAATAATAAAGATCAGAGCAGAAATGGGATGTTTCATATTTCAATTTCATAAATAAAACTGAAACCAAAAAATTGATGAAATGAAAACTTGGTTTTTTTGAAAAGATAAACAAAATAGACACACCTTTAGCCAGATGAACTAAGAAAAAAAGGAAGAAAACCCAAATAAACAAAATTAGAAATGAAAAAGGAGACATTACAACTGATGCTGCAGAAATTCAAAGGATCATTAGAGACTACTATGAGCAACTATATACCAATAAATTGGAAAACCTAGAAGAAATGGATAAATTCCTAAACATATAAAACCTGCCACAATTAAACCAGGAAGAAATCCAAAACCTGAATGAAGCAATAACAAGTAACAATATAGAATCATTAATGAAAAGTCTCCCATCAAGGAAAAGCCCCAGAACATGATGGCTTCACTGCTGAATTCTACCAAGCATTCATTCAAAGAAAATCTAATACCAATCCTACTTAAACTATTCTAAAAAATCAAGGAGGAGGGAATATTCTCAAACTTATTCTACAAGGCCTGTATCACCCTGATGTCAAAACAAGACAGAGACACAACAAAAAAAGAAAGGTATAGTCCAATATCTCTAGTAAATATAGATGCAAAAATCCTCAACAAAATACTAGCAAACTGAATTCAACAGCACATTACAAAGATTATTCATCATGATCAAGTAGGTTCACCCCAAGGTTGTAAGGATGTTTCAACATACACAAATCAATCAATATGCTACATCATATCAACAGGACAAAGGGCAAAAACCATATTATCTTTTCAATTGATACTGAAAAATCATTTGATAAAATTCAACATCATCCATGATAAAAACTTTCAAAATACCAGGTACAGTAGGAATTTAACCCCAATACAATAAAAGCCATATATGACAGACTCACGGCTAGTATACTGAATGAGGAAAAACTGAAAGCCTTTCCTCTAAGATCTGAAACATGACAAGGATGCCCACCTTCACCACTGTTATTCAACATAGTACTGGAAGTTCTAGCTAGAGCAGTCAGACAAGAAAAAGAGATAATGGGCATCCAAATTAGAAAGGAAAAAGTCAAATTATCCTTGTTTACAGATACTATCTTATATCTAGAGAAACCCAAAGACTCCACAAAAAAACCATGAGAACTGATAAACAAATTCAGTAAAGTTGCAGAATACAAAATCAACATAACAAAAATCAGTAGCATTTCTATATGCTAACAGCAACAATCTGAGAAAGAAGCCAAGAAAGTAATCCCATTTACAATACCTACAAATAAAATAAAATATCTGGGAATAAACTTAACCAAAGAAGTCAAAGGTCTCCACAATGAAAACTATAAAACATTGATGAAGGAAATTGAAGAGGACACAACAAAATGGAAAGATATTCCATGCTCATGGAATGGAAGAATCAATATTGTTAAAATGTCCACACTACCCAAAGCAATCTACAGATTCAATGCAATCCCTATCAAAATACCAATGACATTGTTCACAGAAATAGAAAAATAATCCTAAAATTTATATGGGACTACAAAAGATCCAGAATAGCCAAAGCCATCCTGAGTAAAAACAACATAACTGAAGGAATCACATTATCCTACTTCAAATTAGTCTACTGAGCTGTAGTAACAAAAACAGCATGGTACTGGCATAAAAACAGATGCATAGACCAATGGGACAGAATACAGAACACAGAGACAAATCCACACATCTCTAGTGAACTTATCTTTGATGAAGTTGCCAAGAACACACACTGGGGAAAGGACAGTCTCTTCAAAAATGGCACTGGGAAAACTGTATATCCATATGCAGAAGAATGAAACTAGGCCCTTATCTCTTGCCATATACAAAAATCAAATCAAAATGGCTTAAAGACTTAAATCTAACACCTGAAACTATGAAACTACTAAAAGAAAACATTGGGAAACACTTGAGGACATTGATCTGGGCAAGAATTTCTTGAGTAACGCCCCCAAAGCCCAGGCAACCAAAGCAAAATTGGACAAACGGGATCATATCAAGCTACAAAGCTTCTGCACAGTAAAGGAAACAATCAACAAAGTGAAGAGACAACCCACAGAATGGGAGAAAATATTTGCAAACTACCCATCTGACAAGAGATTAATAACTACAATATATAAGGAGCTCCAATGACTCAAAAGGAAAAAATCAAATAATCTGTTTAAAAATGGGCAAAAGATCCGAATAAACATTTTTCAAAGGAAGACATACAAATGGCCAACAGGTATATGAAAAAATGCTCAATATAGTCATCAGAGAAATACAAATAAAAACTATAATACAATGAGATATCATCTTACCCCAGTTAAAATGGCTTTTATCAAAAAGACACAATAATGAATGCTTGCAAGGATACGTTGAAAGGGGAACTCTCATACACTGTTTGTAGGAATGTACATTAGTGCAACCACAATGGAGAATGGTAAGGAGGTTTCTCAAAAAACTAAAAATAGAACTACCATATGACCCAGAATCTCACTGCTAGGTATATATCCAAAAGAAAGGAAATCATTATATCAAAAAGATAATCTACATTCCCATGTTTATTGGAGCACTATTCACAATAGCCAAGATTTGGAATCATCCCAAGTGTTCATCAACAGATGAATGGATAAAGAAATTGTAGTACATATACACAATGGGATATTTTATAGCCATAAAAAGAATGAAACCCTACTATTTGCAACAACATGAATGGAACTGGAGAACATTATGTTAAGTGAAATAAGCCAAGCACAGAAAGACAAATCTCACATGTTCTCACTTGTATGTGGGAGCTAAATATTAAAACAATTGATCTCATGGAGACAGAGAGTAGAATGACGGTTAGCAGAGGCTAGGAAGGGAAGTGGGGAGGGAAGAATAAAGTGGGGATGGTTAATGGGTACAAAAGTATAGTTAGATAGAATGAGCAATGTTTGGTAGCACAACAAAGTGACTGTAGTCAACAATAAGTTAGGGTATACTTTAAAATAACTACAAGAGTGAAATTGGAATGTTCCTAACACAAAGAAATGATAAACGCTTGATGTGATGGATACCTCAATTACCCTAATTTGATTAATACACTGATTTCAACATGTTCTCATAAAACATGTTCTCACTTTTCAACCTTGAAATACTATCCTAAAGAAAAAGTCCCAAATCCAGCACCTAACACGGTGCTTGGCATTTATTAGGTATCCTATCAATATTTGCTGAATGAAGGAATAAATATGGGGAGGAGCAGTACATGCATGAAGATATTTGGTGCTGAATTATTTACAACATGAAAAACTGGCTGCAATGTAAATCAGTGTATTATAATCAAATCAACTGATTTGATTGTATGCCTGTATCTAAACATCACATGTGCCCTCTAAATATATACTACTATTATGTACCCACAATAATTAAAAATAAAAAATCAAAAAAGTACAACCTATAGAAGAACATTTTCGTTATTCCCAATATTTTGCTATTACAAGGAATAACACAACGATAACACTTGCACCTACATTTCTTCAGGTCTGTGGTTGTGTATCTTCAGGGAAAATGCCTACAGGTGAGATTACTAAATTAAAAGGTAAGTGCAAATGTGGCTTTGTTAGATTTTGCTAAATTCTCCTCCACAGGTTTCATACCATTTTGTATTTCTACCAGCGTTCTATGACCGTATTCATTTTCCCACAGCCTCACAAACAGAATTACAGAATATGCTATCAAACTTACATATTTTTGCAAACATGACAGGTGAGAAATGGTATCTAAATAGGATGTTAATTTGAATTTCTCTAATGCAAGAAAAAGCAGCTGAGGATTTTTTCATTTATTTAAGGGTCATTCGAATATCATTTATTGACCATGTGCATATCTTTTGTACATTGTGCTATGGGGTTCTGGTTCTTTTTTTCTTGTTTTTGTAATGTTCTTTTATATTAGACCTTTATCTATGTTATATATTGCAAATATTAGCTCCCAGCTTGTTATTTATCTTTTGATTTTGTTTATGTTGTTTGTGGTAATTTCTTTCATTTTTATGTAGTCGAATTTAGCAATATTTTCTTTTATTATGCCTGGATTTTGAGTCATAATTGGGCAAAAACTACTATAACTGTAGGCATTAATTTTTATGTCATTAGTAATTTGAAATCTGCCAAATTCATCTACTTACTTTGATGTCTTCAATATATAATGCTGTAGTCATCAGTCATCTAATGACTAAAAGTTTTTGTGCCTCTTTTTTTCTTTCTGTTTTTAAAAGAATCCATTTAGAATAACCTGACGTTGACCTTTTAGAAAGCAATTTGACAATATGTATTGAGGCATAAAACACGTTCTCACTTTTCAACCTTGAAATACTATCCTAAAGGAAAAATCCTAAACCCAGCACCTAACACAGTGCTTGGCATTTATTAGGTATCCTATCAATATTTGCTGAATGAAGGAATAAATATGGGGAGGAGCAGTACATGCATGAACATATTTGGTGCTGAATTATTTACAACATGAAAAATAGGCTTCATTGTAAAAAGCCAATAGTAGAGAAGTGATTAAAATGCTGTGGTATATTTACTTCAATGAAAATTATATGACACTGAAAAATGATGATTCTGAGAAATATGTAATAACATGGTAAAGATATATAATATATGGATGTGATGACAGATGAAAAAAGCAACTTACAAAATTATCAAAAATGATACATTGAGGCAAATACTGCATGATCTCACATAAATGCAGAATCTAAAAAAGTTGAACTCATAGAAGCAGAGAGTAGAATGATGGTGTACAAGGGATGGGGGCATTGAGATGTTGGTCAAAGAATACAAAATTTCAGTTAGAAATAATAAATTCAAGAAATCCATTATACAACCCGGTGACTACAGCTTATAACAATGTATTGTTACTAATACTTGCAAATTGCTAAGAGAGTACATTTTAAGTGTTCTCACAACAAAAAATGATAAGTATGTGAGGTGATACATATGTTAATTAGTTTGATTTAGTCATTCCAAAATGTACACATATTTCAAAACATCATGTTGTACATCATAAATATACATAATTTTTATTTACTAGTTTAAAAATAAAAATTTTAAATTATATGTTGAATATATACACACATTGACAAAAAATAAAGACTGCAAGAAAATCTGGCAAAATGCCAAGAGAGAGTTGTCTATCCCTACTTTTCAAACTTTTTGTAACTTTAAGA
>RJWJ010033495.1:0-18037 GCA_004363605.1 Indri indri | reverse complement strand
GAAGTGGGTAGTTTTAAACTCATTTCGCAGACAAAACTGTGCTTGAGAGATTAAGTAACCAATCCCAAACAAGTAGCAACAAGATAAAATTTAGCCGGGCGTGGTGGCTCACACCTGTAATCCTAGCACTCTGGGAGGCCAAGGCAGGCAGATTGTTCTGAGCTCAGGAGTTCGAGACCAGCCTGAGCAAGAGCGAGACCCCGTCTCTACTAAAAATACAAAGAAATTAATCGGACAACTAAAAATATATAGAAAAAAAAAAATTAGCCGGGTATGGTGGCACATGTCTGTAGTCCCAGCTACTCGGGAGGCTGAGACAGTAGGATTGCTCGAGCCCAGGAGTTTGAGGTTGCTGTGAGCTAGGCTGATGCCATGGCACTCGCCCCAGGCAAGAAGTGCCCCAGGCAAGAGAGTGAGACTCTGTCTCAAAAAAAAAAAAAAAACAAGATAAAATTTTAGCTCCAGAGCCCAAGCCTTCTGGTACCCTGAAATATATATTCTTATATTTTTGAAATCCATGTCTACCTCTTGGTTGCTTGGTTACTAAAATGTTGAGCCAAATGACCTCTAAGGTCTCATCCAACTCTTAAAATTCTCTCATTTTATAAATAAAGAGGACTGGTTAGACTAACACAGGATGAGATAAAATATGGATTGATTCAAAACAGGATAATTAAGAAAGAAAATAAATTATGATTTTATTTACATCTCCTATAAAATAAAACCTCATTTGTGAATAAAACCACTGTAAAACTTGCCAAGTAGCTTACTGTAGATTACTCCACCTAAATGAAAGGGAAGATAAACCTTATATTTTGATAGTCCTTGTGAGAGTATAATGGAAAAAATTCCTTTTTTTATGGCCAAAAAAATAAATAAATAAAATTAGTATTTAGAAAAGAACTTGGCTGATATGAGGAAAACCACCTTCAGCATACGACAACAGGGATAAAAGATAGTGATCAGTAAATGGAAAAACATGGATTATTAGCATGTCATGGAGCTCCATGATTCAACAGCCCTAGACCCTAACTCCAGCTTTGTTTTGTGAAATAATATATTTTCCTTTATAATAAAGTCAGTTGAGTTACGCTTTTCTATTACATGCAGGTGACAGCATGCCAACTGATAAAGTGAACTTATGCAAATGTAACGGGAGAAACCAAGATGTTCTCAGTCAAGAAAAAAACCCTCTGAAAGTGTTTGTAACTATTACCTATGCGAAAATGAATATGGCAAGCCAAACGCTTTAATAAAAATTTGTACCTGTATATTAATTTCTTCTTCTTCACATTCTCTCTTGTATTTCCTTGGGAGTGTCTCTACCTCACGGATGGCATCTATAGTGACTTGCTGAGGTAGCACCTCAAACAAAGATGTTAAATACATAATTATGGATTTCTTGTCAGGAAGCTGAACAGCAACATCTAAAAGTGGAAGAATATAAGAACCAGCTTAAATTAGATGTCCAAAATAGGTGAACTGCTCAATATTAGATATAAAATAACTCTTAGTACCCATAAACAATACCTAATATATAATCTTTGCAATACCATAGCTGAGTAAATTGCTATTTCACATATAATATGAGACAAAGACAAAGACTTATTTTTGTTCAGTATCCCATCTTTTAAAAATCTTCCCTAAAAGACTCCCCAAAATGCTCAAAGATAAGCTACCATATGTTACCATTTAAGATAAAGACACAGATGTTATTCATACAAGAAAACAAGTCTAGAATTCAACCCTGCAACATTTGCAACTAAAGTGTTTACAGAAGAATGCATTTTAATCAACTAAACAAAATACTCAATTGTTTATCTAATAAATACATTTTCGTAAAATGTCAAATCTTACTTATTTAGATTAACTATTATCCAGTGCTGTAATTAAATGTTTACCTAAAGGATCCTACAAATTGCTAAGTACAAAAATACTGATAAGTAATCTGCAATAAAATGGCTTACACCTATACTTAAAAAGGAAAAGAGTTCCTAAATTCTCATAATTCATTCTTAAAAGAAAAAAAATACTTTGCAAGCATTCAAAATTGTACAGTAAAATCAAGGTTGAAATTAAACATTGAACAATACCTTCAGGATCTAATAGCTTTTCAATTCCCAAATAAGTCTGAGCCTTGCTGAAGGCATGTTCAAGTCTCTCTATTGGGGACATTTTGACAACTTTATCCCAGCTGAAGAGATCAGGTCTGAAATCACCATGTAAACAAAATGCAATGAAGATGAAATATGTGGAAACGAAGTAGGCATTGTTATAATCTAACACATTGTCGTTTCAGATTTTTTGATTTGTGAGTTTTTTTAAAGTTTATTTTTATATCCCGAAAGCTTGTCAAATATACCATATTTGAAAGTAATTTATAAATATGAAAATAAAAGATAACACATTCTAAGGATTTTGTATTGGTTAAATATGCCTGGTTAATGGTTAATTTCTGGGGTGCCTACTAAGACTAGAAGGGCTATATAATATTTCCCAAAGAGTAAAAGCTCCAAAAAATTAAGATTTTTGCCTGTTTTGTTTTCTGCTGTATACCCTGTGTCTAGCACATAGAAGGCACTCTACATATATTTCTTGTATTAATTAATAAATGGAAAAAAGTATTGGCTAAAATTCACCAGTTTCTTGACAAAAATCTCTTAACCAAGTAGCAACAGATAGCAACCTCCTTAAACTGATAAATTGGGAGGGATTCTTTAACCTCATAAAAAGCATATCAAAAAAGCCACAACAGACATTCTGCAGTAAAACATTAAAAGCGCTTCCTTTGTTGTCAAGAAAAAAACATTCAGCTCACTATCACCAATTCAAATCAACATTGCATTAAAGGACCAGGCACAATGAAGAACAAAAAAGAAAAGAGAAGAAATCAAACAATCATAATACCAGGACGTTCTAAAAAAGTGGGAGGGGGCTAAAAAAAAACGACAATCGACAGAAACAAACTTATTAAAATTTGTAAGAATTGAGTAAGTTTCCAGATATAAAATGTAGAAAAGTCTCTTGTATTTTTAGATACCAGCAAAGAACATACAGGAAATGAAATCTGAGACAATAATCATTTACAATAACGATAAAACATAACAAATTTTGCCTTTCGTATTTAAATTCTTGACCCATGTAGAATTTATTTTTTGAGTATGGTGAGGTGAAGTTCCAGTGCACTTATTACATACAGGTAACAAATTGTCCCATAGCATCTATTAGTCTGCAATATCAGCTCACTTGTATATCAGGTTTTCCCATGTAATGGAGCAATTTCTGAGCTCTTTATTCTGTTAGGCTGAACTATCTGCAACTGCCATTGACAAACATCAAAAACAGTCAGGCATTGGCAATTTCACATGATTGAGCTTATTATTATATTAGCATATTCATTTATAGTACTGCATAGTCTTAATTAATATAGCTCCATAGTTAGTTTTGGTTTCTTTTTGGAAAGTATTTCAGTCTGGTTCTTCTTTAGAAGTGTACTGGCTATTCTTGGACCTTTGGTGTTTTATGTAATTAGCATCTGTTTTCAAGTTTCATGAAAAACTTGTTTGGCTATTTTTAATTGAATTTATAGAGTTTTACTTTTGGTATGAGAATAAAAGCTTACACAATTCTTTGTATACATTACTATTAATTACAGTTAGTGTTAAATGAGTGGGGTTGAACTACGTGAATTATTTCACATTTTTTAACTTATAAACTTATAAATTTTTTAACTTATAAACCATGGACATTGCACCATGGCTTTAAATCCTGTGGGAACAAAGACCTGATGGCTAGTGTTCTTCCATGACGTTTCTGTTCTTAAGGCTTTGGTAGAGCAAGTGCAGAGAGGAGAGCAGTGACAGTGAGGAAGGGGCTTCAGGGAGTGGTCGTCACAGGGGAGGGACAGAGAGGAGACACAGATTTGTAGAGCCCACGTCTAAGTAGAGCAAGGTCTCACTTATGTCGGTGGAGCACGGCATTAAACGCCAGCCCGTCTGTCCAGCTGGTGGTGAAGTTGAGCACGTTGACTTGGCTGTATGGCCTGGTGGTCTGACGCACCCAGCTCAGCAGGATCTTCTCGCTGTTTGTCTGCTGCAGGTCTGACATGACATCCTTCATGACATCTTTTACCTGTTCGAGAGAAAGCCGGCCTGCCTGTAACTAACACGGTTATTTCTATCAAGTCCTTGAATAAGGAACGTTATGCTAATTAACCATAATGGATCAAGTAACTGGCATTCATTTGATTTCGAATTTTTCCCTTAAACACCAGAAACACAGATTTTAACTACGATCATTTGGGATATTAGGATTTAGAGGTGATTTTTACCTCACTGTAAAATTATTACTGTATTACTGTATCTTCTAGGTCCTATATTACTGCATCTTTTAGGTCCTAAACACTACTTGTAACTATGCTCGGTTACAATGAACATTACTTTCATAGTCACAAAAAAGGTCATATTTTAACATTATTCATCTACAAAAACATTTTAAAATGAAGAAAACCCAATTTTTGTTTTCTACAAAAATAAGGAAGAAAGAAAGAACTTCTGACTGACTATAAAATCAAAGAATGAAGTACCTTTTCTGATAGTGATAACAATTATACTCTAGAACTAATATTTATATTATTATTCTAAAGTAGTATATATGCTTTAAGAAAGTGCTCAAATAATGATGTGGACATATTAAAAGGACACAGAAGCCAACTTAAGAAGCTCGCACTGGTCAAATCTATAAAAACTTGAGCATCAAAGTGAGTAAGGAACCAGGAAAACACTATAAACCTATGTAAAATCCATTAGTCTACACTGATATATAAATGAATGAATGAATGGATAGATAGGTAGATAAGACAGACAGAGAAACAGGAGATAAGGGGAAGCTCTTCCTTACAAGCAGAAAGCCTTGTAATAAACATATAAGGAATGAAATTAGAAAATCACTGTTTGCCAGGCATCATCATAACTGATCCAGGTTAGAATAATGAAAGGATGCTAAAACTCATGGATAAAATTTTGATAATAACTGAATGTTTACACATAATCAAAGTATATCCCCACAAAATATTTTTTAAGAACAAAAAGTAGTTACTTTACAGTGGAGAAACCTGGCAGGTACCACTTTAACCAAGTAATCGAAGTTAACGTTGCCGGAAGAACAACTGGACAGCACATGCCCCCGATACAGCGCACTGAGAACTCACATCGTTTTTGTGGCATCCCTCCCGAAAATGAATAACCTGAATCCCATCATGAAAAAAACCTCAGACAAGCCCACAGGGAGGGACATTCTACAAAATAATTGGCCAGGACTCTTCAAAAATATCAACATCATGAAATATAAAAACTCAGAAACTGTTCCAGATTAAAGAAGATTAAATAGACATGACAATAAATGTAACTTACTATCTTGCATTTTCTTATGCTATAAGGCATATTATTGGGGCAATTCACAAATTCTCCTTAAGATCTGTAGATCATACAATATGTAGATCATATTATTTCAATGTTATTTTCCTGATTTTAATAATTATATATTATGTTTTAGTACATAATATAATTACATTATCATATAATTATCATATATTATCACGTAATAATTAACATTAGTGTTATAAATATTAGTTATATATTTTATATTATTAATATTGCATTGTGCTTATGTAAGAGAGTTCTTTGTTTTTAGGAGAATGCCATGTTTTTAGAAAATATACACCGAACTACTTAGGTGCAGAGAGAGAGAGAAAGAGTGTGTGTGTGAGCAAAAAAAACACAGGCAACTGATAACTTCTGGGGAATCTGAGTGAAGGGCACTTGGGAATTCTTTAGACTATTCTTGCAACTTTTCTACAAGTCTAAAATTGTCTCAATTCCTAAAATTTAACATAAGAAAAATAGTTATTTTTTTTCCTATGCCAGATAAATCGAGCAATTTGTCAGCCTCTTCTATTCCAAATTGTTATGAGTTGAATTATCTTCCCCCAAATTCGTATGTTGAAGTACTAACTCCCAGAATAGGGCCTTATTTGGAAATAAGGTCTTTGCAGATGTAACTATTTAAGATAAGCTCACACGAGGATAGCATGGGCCATAAATCCAATATGACTGATGTCTTTACAAAAAGAGGAAACTTGGACACAGATAAGCATAGAGGGGGAATGTCACATGAATACTGGAGTTATGCTGCCAGAGGCCAAGGAACCCCGAGGATTGCTGACAAATCCCCAGAAGCTAGGAGAGAGGCTTGAAACAGATTCTCCCTCAGAACCCTCAGAAGGAATCAAGCCTGCTGACACCTTGATCTTGAACATCTAGTCTCTAGAACTGTGACACAATAAATTTGTTCCATCCAAGCAGCTTGTGGTATTAATACCTTGTTATGGCAGCCCTGGGAAACTAATACACAAACAATACATTTTCAATTTCTATTGAAAAGTGGTTGGAAATTTCCCCACCTGCCAGTGCAAAATGATGCTCCAAAGTAATCCCAAAGTCAGTTTATGGTTTCCATCTACAATGTCAGTGCCTCCTATATTTACTAGTTCCACCTATTAAAATGAAAAAAAAAAAAAGGACTTTTAAGACAATTTCTTCGTAGAACTCCAGGTTTTTGTTTCAGCACATTTGGACAGCAATATAAGTGAATGATAACTTTCATTTTAGAGAATCAGGTAAATCTAAATCTCAAAAATGTATTATTTACATAACAGATCAATAAAGCCATCAGAAAAAGTGTATGACTGTTCCTTCACTCCTACAAAAGATTCAGTATGTCTCATAAGAAAAAATGTTTCAAGAATCAGTTGATGCCAATGCATCAAGCAGGTGGCTGGTTTCATGATAAATAATGCTGATGGCCACACAGAATCCCAAAATTCACATTACAAGCTTACATTATTCTGATGTAAAACCTGAAGCACTCTGTTGACGTTATTTAAGGCATGTACTCTTGTGGAACCACGTTCCTTTGGCTGGAAAATAAAACACAAAAGCAAATAAGACTGATTGTTCCTCCATATGCCTGACAAACACTGACATGGAGATATAAACAGAAAAGCAGCTCAGTGTGCAAGACCCTCAGTTCTGGAGGGTGTGTCAGGCTACCACCCTGGAGGCCAGTGTTTACAGTATGCAAATTCACCAACTAACAACACAGTAAGATACTGCTTCTCTAATTTACCTGCTTATTGGAATCTCCTAGGCAGCTTCAAAAAATACCAAATGCCTGCGTCCACCTCTGCCCTCAGAGTTTGTGACCTAATGGGTCTAGGGTGTGGTCTGGGTTTGGAATTTTAAATGACTGCCCCATGATTCTAGTGCACAGACAAGTTTGGAAACCAATGCTCTGGGAACTAATCTTCTTTTATTTAAATTGGTCTGCATGCAGAAAGATTTAGAAGTTGTGCTCTCTCTAAACTGCGTGGGTGTGGAGAGAGGAGCTGTGCCCCCTCTGTGCTGCATGGGTGTGGACAAGGAGGATTCAGAGACACTAATCCCAGGTTCCAGGCAGCATTAACAGAGCCCACTGGGAAGGCGGGCATGCCACGCTTGGGGAAAGGTAACCTGAGCAGCTTCTTTCTACTTCACTGGCCAGGGAATCTTATCTGAGAGAGGGATCAGCCTCCCCATCAGGTGTCTGCCCACCACCTGGAGGGCAAAAGAGAGAGTACAACACCCCACCTTTAGCAACAAACAAATTCATCATTGGGAGTGCATCTCTTTCACTGTTAAAAGTATTTCTACCTCTAGTGTTACATTGTCTACCTATAAAATACATGAGCAGAGTTTTTTCCACGAGTATCAAGTACCTTACATAGAAAGTAATAGAGTTGAATTTGATAAAGAAACAAACACAAACGTAATACTGAAAACCTGGATAAAAACAGATGCCATATTTTTTAACAACTATTTTTTTTTAAATATTTGTTAACCTTTAAATGTGTTTGCCTCTATACTCTCTACTATTCAAAACATATGCCCTCTTTACAAATCCATTCTTCTTTCATAATTCTCAGCCTGGGCTATTTCAGAGCAATGAACGTTTAAGGTAATTTTATCTTCGATAAAAGTAGAGTCTTCATCAAAGGCAAAATACCGTTCTATCAATAGCATTAGTTAAAACACTTTTTTTTTTTTTTTTTTTTGAGACAGAGTCTTACTCTCGCCTGGGATGAGTGCCGTGGCATCAGCCTAGCTCACAGCAACCTCAAACTCCTGGGCTCAAGCAATCCTACTGTCTCAGCCTCCCGAGTAGCTAGGACTACAGGCATGCACCACCATGCCCGGCTAATTTTTTTTTCTATATATTTTTTAGCTGTCCAATTAATTTCTTTCTATTTTTGGTAGAGACGGGGTCTCGCTCTTGCTCAGGCTGGTCTCGAACTCCTGAGCTCAGAACGATCCGCCCACCTCGGCGGCCTCCCAGAGTGCTAGGATTACAGGCGTGAGCCACCGCACCCGGCCGAAAACACTTTTTTTTAATGTGGCTATTTCGGCCTTCCCATTTCAAGTCCCCACGGTGGGTCCAGTGTCAGTAAGGACCTGAGACAGTCCCTTAGCCTCATTCTCAAAGGTGACACGCTCACCAGTGACGTTCCTGTGAGGCCTTCTAGAAGATCCAATAGCTTCCTTCCGTCTTTGAGGTCTGTAAACATATCATTGATGGGTGGTTTCCCACTCTATAAAAGAAAAAATATAATACAGGTTACTTCAGCAGCAGAAATTCCATATATTCCTGGCAAATAAATGAGTGGTTTCATTTTTCTTTCAGTTAAAAAGTTCTAGGTGATCTGTAGACTATTCACGTTTGCCTTGCATAGAAAGAACAAGTACAAATACAGAGAATTTTAAAATCCCATAAAGAAGATTTTAAGCTGAAAGATACAAATTGCATTATTTCTTAGAAATGGAGCAAATAAAGCTATCGTTAACATTAACAGGTCTGAGTATAGTATATATTCCTGAGAAAGGAATGATAAAGAGATGTATTAAAAATGTAAATAAGCAGGCACTACTTGGGCAGACACCAACTACACGTGTGCAGATTCCTACTCTATCGCCACACTCCACGTTCACAGGATGACAATGTCTTTCAGCATCTCCGCCATGGGAGCAGGTGACTCTGTCATCCACTTCAGCACTCAGGTGCTAGTCTATATTTCTGATCATTAATTCCTTAACAATGAAGGCACTTTGGGTTCTGTGTTTAACTCTAGAATCAGTCTAGGATTTTGACTAATAAAACTTAACAGAATTCCTAAACTCTTATCCCTGACCAATAAACAGCAGCAACTCCCACTGACAATCATACCCTAGTGTCTGATGCCAGAAAAGCCCACACCATTCACTCTAAGTTTGGCAGGTCCCTGCCTGTATGTGACAGGCTGGGTTATGTGCAACAGGGCGATCGCTGCACAATCAGGAAGCCTTGGTTTTAAGCCAGTTTGACCATTAACTACCTGATGAACCTGGCTCAGCTATCTAACCTTCTAAATCATTGTCTAAATAATGTGATATATGAAAATGTCCTGAAAACTCTAAAGCACACTGTAATAGATGTATTATTATCTTGTATCCAATTATTCCCTTCTAATATGAAATCTCCACAGAGACTAACAGTCCTAAATCCCTGCCAATAATAAAGATATAACCAACAATTATTTTATCTTGTTGCTTTAAAAGTAACCAATAATTTCTCACTTAAAAATATAGATATACATATAAGTCATATGAAGCAAAATTTTAAACTCTAAGCTTGATCTGGAGGAAGGGAAGGGAGACACTTGAAAGTTTCCTAACACTCTGTATTGCCCTCTCTTTTCTCCCCTCCTGATTTAAACAGGTAAGGACCCGTATTAAATAAGTATTACATACGCTCGATTAATGATTTTAGCATGGGCCTTCTGCATTGTTCACATACTCTAAGTGAGGGAAAGTATAGTAAAGTTTTCACCCAGAATCAGCAAAGAATAAACTGTTACTTATTTGTATCTGAAACAAAGCCGCTTTTCTCTTCCCAGCTGCCTTTTTCCTGGGCAGTGATGAGTCAGGAACACGGAGATTACCTCCCTCCATCACAATCACAGACTGATTTGCATGATGAGGGATCCAAGTTCCAGAGGCAGAACTTCAGGAAGCAGAGCAAGGGGAAACTTGCCGCACACTGAAGACTTGCTATCCGCTGTCAGTAAAAGCACAGGCAGAAGTGGCCCTCGTCATCTGCCTACCTCTAACCCCTGTCCTCCCCCAACCAAGCACAAAGCACAGTTCAGCAAATTAGCCACTAAATAACTAGAGTCCCTTTCAGGTCTAAGACATGCCAAAGAGACAAGAATACAGGTAAAGTGTGTGGGAGAAACAAATGGGGTTATCTAGGCATAGAAAGTATCTTAGTGATGGCAAGGGCAGCTAACATGATATCTAGGCAGCATTTAACCCTTCTCAAATCCACTATCCATTTTCCAGAAAATAAAATAACATAAACTTTATAATATAAAATAAATATAAATATTTGTTCATATTACAAATAATTATAGATATCTATTGATGATATTACCTGTAGACAAAAAGCCTCTCACTAGCCATAGAATTTGGGGGAAATTACTTGGACTGTCTACATTTATTTGTTTATCTGTTAAAAACTAAGATGGCCGATATTTAATAAATAGTCGATATTATCATTTATATCACAAGCATAACTTCAGTGTTTTATAGTGTCATAAAAGTGCCATAACATAACAACAGTACGTGAAAAGACTAAGAAAACAAGTAAGCACTTCTTCATCTCAGGCAGGAAAGTAAAAGTAGGCTCTGAACATGATGACAATTCACAACTGTCACTTCGCAAAGATTTCACAAGTTTCAGATTCACTAATATAGCATATGATAACCTGTAGGGACATGTCCCATTCAAAAACAGTTAGCAACCTTGTTGTTCTAATGTGGAAGCAGCCACAGATAATACATAAACAAATGAGCAGTTGGAACAACTGTGTTCCAATAAAACTTTACTTGTAGACACAGAAATTTGAATTTCATATAATTTCCACATGTCACAAAATACTAGTCTTCGTTTGATTTTTTGCAACCACTTAACATGTAAAAAACATTCTTAGCTCATGGGCCATATAAAAACAGGCAGCAGAAATGTAAAATGTTCCCAGACACAATAGCAAGCCCGTATAACATATCAGATCTGTTCTAAGAGATTTATAGATATTTAGATGTATTGTTTATATGTATCATTTATTTCTTTATAATAACATTTTAAGGTCATGATCCCCATTTTACAGGTGAGAAAACTGAATCATAGGAGTGACATAACAAGTAAGAGGCAGGACCAGGATCTGATACCACAAAATCTGGTTCCAAATCCATGTTCTCAACATCTGTGCTACACTACCACTAAAATTATGAGGGTTCAGGACTGTGACATACAGGGAAGAAAATACTTAATCTCTGGGGGGTGTGGTGGGGCATATTTATTGACTTCCCAAAGAGGGCAGCAAGATATGTACCATTTTCAATGAATTCAAAATGAAGACTGTTTTTTCCCATCACTTTAACGCATGTCTGGTGCTTTGGTATCCAAGGCTCTAAACATGGGAGCTACTCTGGGAAACAGTTTGGAAATGTCAGAAGTCATCTTTTAATAAAAATAAAAACTGGTTCATCCTGACAGTTAACCTCTTATTTAGATTTTGAAATCT
Organism: Indri indri; assembly: GCA_004363605.1. Taxonomy (NCBI): domain Eukaryota; kingdom Metazoa; phylum Chordata; class Mammalia; order Primates; family Indriidae; genus Indri; species Indri indri. The sequence goes on along the minus strand of RJWJ010033495.1, from coordinate 6,324 downwards.
TTGCAAAGACTTATTTGCACAGACTTCTCTAACAGAAAGAGAGAATACAATTTAATAATCCAATTGGATAAATATTTGATGAATACCTCCTTTGTATTTGGCCCTGCAGAAATGCCAAGTTCGGGTCACCCACCTCATTCACAAGAGAGGGTTTCCATAGTTTTCCAATAAAAACAAAATAGTACAAATGAACCATCTTGAACTTAGAGGACAGATAAGCCTTGGGTCACATTTAACTTTTAGAAAATTAAAAAGGCAACATGGTATGGGTCCAGATGACAGATGCTACAGTCTTGGCGTGACCAGCTTTGGCTGTCCCTGGCTCTCATCCCCTTCTAACTTCTCCGTTTTGACAAGAGGGGCCAGCCAGCATTAATACTTGCAGCTGGGACACTACTGCTGCTGGATTTTAAAACGTTGGAGCAAAAAAGCGAACTGTCATCACAGTACATGGGGAGAACCCGGTTGTGGGGGAGTCTCTGGGAGAGCAGGGGCTGTGAACTCCTTAAATGTGATAATGGAACTGAGTGAAGCAAACCTGTGGGCCCTGGTCACATCCAGAGAATCAGCTGGCTCTAAAGTATGACGGTGGCAGCTGGAGCTCAGTTCCCGCCAAGAGTAGCCACGTGGGAATTCAGGCTCACTGTTGGCAGAACTTCTAGTTTTTCAAAAGAAGTTGGAAATCTGAATTTATGTGTGTAATCGCCTGATATTTGTAATTTCCTAAAACACTGTGCCAGACAAAACGAATCTTATCTACAGGCACGCCAGGTCATAGGGTGACTGATGGGCAATCTCTGCATAGAGTGTGACCACTTGCAGGGGAGATAAAGGACTGGTCAACAGTGAGTCTCTTGAGGAATTGGTAAATTCTGGGGAAAGGCCACATGCGCGCACACACACACACACACACACACACACACATCCACAGCTTAAGAAATATGATTAATTATGAAATCCTCCCTTCTATAATAGAAAAGTCATATACGCCCAGAGCAAAAACAAGTCATTCCTGATTCTCTTTCACTCACTCCCCACCTGTAACCCATCCACAAGCTCTGTCCTCTTACCTCTAAAAACACATTCCAAACGTGACCAGTTCTCACTGCCATATTTGCTCCAACTTCAGTCCAAACCAACAGTATCTCTTCCCTGAACTCCAGCACCAGCCTAATGGCTAGTGGTTATGTTTCTACATAAAAGCCAGAATAACTCCCATCTTAATGTGCAGACCACATCATGCCATTTCCCTGCTGTAACCTAACAGACTCCCATTATAGGCAAATCCAATCAAGGCTCCAAATAAAAGATCTTGTGAGATCGCGGCCCGCCCTCTCCCTGATCTGATATTATTCTCCCCCTTCTTTAATACTCCCAAATCACAGTTATTTTCATCATAGATCAAGTTTTTCAGTAGCAGCAGTAGAAATAATAGAAAAAAAAATCTGTAAAAGATTGAATAAGAAAGTAAGATTTAGAAAGTGCAGTTTGGAGCTCTTAAAAGAATGAAATGCTAATTCTTTGTACCAACAACAAACCAACCAGAAGTAGAATTGGGTCTTGGATTTTCCGGTCAGAAGACTGATCAGTGCCTACTTTCTGTCATGTACTACTACACTGACACTAAGGATCAAGGCTGACAAAAAGCAATCCCTGCCTTCAAGGCACTCAAAATCCAAATACAGTCATGCATTACTCAAAGTCAGGGATATCTTCTGAGAAATGCGTCCTGAGGCGATTTAGTCATTGTGCAAACATCATAGAGTGTGCTTACACAAACCTACATGATACAGCCTATTACACACCTAGGCTATATGGTGTAGCCTGTTGCTCCTAAGCTATAAACCTGTACAGTACGTTACTGTACTGAATACTGTAGGCAATTGTAACAGTGGGGTAAGTATTTGTGTATCTAAACATGTCTAAACACAGAAAAGGTATAGTGAAAATATGATATAAAATATTAAAATACATGGTTCACTGCATAGGGCACTTACCATGAATGGAGCTTATAAGACTGGAAGTTGCTCTGGGTGAGTCAGTGAGGGAGTAGTGAGTGAATGTGAAGGCCTAGGACATTACTGTACACTACTGTAGACTTTATATACTCTGTACACTTAGGCTACACTAAACTTATTTAAAATTTTTCTTTCTTCAATAAACTTTATAAATTTTCCAATTTTTTTAAGCCTTTGATTCTTTTGTAATAACATTTAGCTTAAAACACAAACACATTGTACAGCTATACAAAAATATTTTCTTTCTTTACATCCTTAAACTTTTTTTTCGTTTTTTAAACTTTTTTGTTAAAAACTAAGACACAAACACACACACTAGCCTAGGCCTACACAGGGTCAGGATCATCAATATCACTGTCTTCCACCTCCACATCTTGTCCCACTGGAAGGTCTTCAGGGGCAATAACAAGCGTGGAGCTGTCACCTCCTATGATAACAATGCCTTCTTCTGGAATACCTCCTGAAGGACCTGCCTGAGGCTGGTTTACGGTTAACCTTTTTCTAATAAGTAGAAAGAGCACCCTCTAAAATAATAATGAAAAGTATAATACAGTAAATAACTAAACCAGTAACATAGTCTTTTGTTAGCAAGTATTATATACTATACATAATCGCATTGCTAGACTTTTATATGACAGACAGGGCGATAGGTTTGTTTACACCAGCATCACCACAGACACATGAGTAATGCATTATGCCAAGACCTTACAAAAGCTATGACATCACTAGGTGATAGAAATTTTTCACCGCCATTATAATCTTATGGGACGACTGTTGTATATGTGGTCCATCATTGACCACAGGACTGTAGGTATAAACAAAACCGTACTAACACAACATGGTGAGCATACTAAGGGGAATTTAAAATTGATCATGCCAAAACTGTACAAAGTTAACAGGTACAGCAGTGAGACAGAATCTGTCCTATGACTGACCTAAACGCACTATAGATAATCCAATTATAACTGTGCATAATAAGAAGTGTGAAAAGAAAACAGTTTTTAAATGCTTTCAGAACTAACGTGTCTGGTGAGTGTCCTGCAAAAAAATTTAATAAATTGGAGCCCTTCGACACTGTTTGACTATTCTGTTGTTTATTTACATCCTATTTTCAAAACAGGATTTGAGACATTCTATTCGATTCAGTTACTATACCCACTGTTTACTATATATGCACATGCGCATGGCACATGTATGACTATATGTGGCCTATATATTCATCAACAGGAAGTACACCCCATAATACATTCACATTCCTCTCAGATTAATCTGATGCCCCTAATCAGTTAAAAAATGATGCCCCAGCATCTGATAACATGTTGTAAGTTTTACAGTCTCTCTCTCTCATTTGTTTTTTGTAAGAAGTTGGTTAATTTAAAAATTCAAAAAGAAGCAAATAATTTAATATAATATTTCTCAATATTTTCAAACTAAAATAATTATGAATCTCAAATCTCAACACTGATACAAATGTAGCACCCTCTTTGGTTCTTGTAATTCTTCATCTTCTTAAAAGTCAGTAATACATCAGTGAGCACTAGGCTTACAACGTCATGTTAGTTAACAATAATATATTTACATGTAAATACATTTCTTAAAGTATTTTAAAACAAAATGCTATATTTTTTCTCTTGGTGGTGGAATTAAGAGTAGTTGAAAATTTTTCCTTTGGATTTCTTCTATTATCTAATTTTTCACAATATCTGTGTTACTGTGTATAAAAAATAACAGTTTTTTTAAAGAACTGTGTCTCTAGTCAAGATTAAGCAAGATGATAAAATTAGGTTCATCCCAATTATAAAGTGTGTCGTTTAATCAATGAAATGAAGACTGTGTGGTCTTCAATACCTACTTTTAGGATTCAACTCCATGGTGAAAGAACAAAAACAGCACTGCTTTGACTAAGAAGACAAAGAAAAATAAGGGCACTGAAATAAAGCCTATGAGATCCTCCACAAAGGTAAACCAGCAAGATGTGCTACAGTCACTTAAACAATTAGTCAGTGCAGGCTCTCGGCCATTCTCTTTAAGAATTCATGGTGGTCAGCACAAGTTCTTAAGATCTGAAAAAGCTTCCATTTAGAAGCTTCCTTGGAAGGAGGGAGGAAGAGGAAAGGAAAACGAAGAGCGAGGTAGAAACGAGAGAAACAGATGTCTCAGGTAATCGCAGACTATGCCACATTAACTACAGAGAGCAATGATTTCTGGAGCGTTCACACTGAAATCAAATCAATAAATGCACATCTACCTGAAAAACCACAAAATACTCTAAAACCAAATAATACCTTTCAGGAAATTACAAGTCATACAGACGTGGAATAATATTTTTACTTTGACTTTGGTAAGAGAGTAACAGGTATAGTGATGATAAAAACTAGGATGAGGAACCAGGTGTGGGACTCAGACACCGGGCAGCCAGGGGCAGGGGCCACTGGCACATTCCACAGACAAATGATCAGGCAAGGTCTGGAGAATGAATAAACCCGATTCCATATGCATACCAGGCAAGGGCTATAGGCAAACTCAGTAAACAACACAGCTCATTCCATATATGCACAACTGGCAGTAGAAAGTTTAAAGAAGACAACCTGTACTGATTGGAGCTAAAAGCTTCCCAGCCCAGATACAGCTAGCAATAGGTCCTGCATCTCCTTGCTCTGTTTACAGACAAAAGATTCTCTCCCCGAAACCACTAACTCTTTAGCCCACTGCCCACCCTAGCTTAAGCCTATCCATCGCTGCACTACCTGAGCCCATCGCTGAACCTGGAGGTGGTGGGGCCACACAAGGCTGGATGGAAAAGCACAAGGAAGGTGGCTGTGATTACCCCTTTCTAGGTGAAGGGTGAAAAGTCATTTCCTCTCAGCAAATGAATCCCTAAATTGATCATCAATTACAAAGACTCAACAGATATTACCAAATTTGTTTCACAATCACAAATAGGCTCGATCAAAATCATGTATTAAGTACTCAATATGTTCACAGAGCAGCATAGTAAATAATATTTAATATTTTTAACTGTAATCACCTTTTTTAACTTTAACCAGATAAAATTAATTTGCAACTATAATTTTGAGACAAAAAACAAATTAAAAAAATCAAATTGAATGAAAACAAAACAAACACCAACAACAAAGCTTATGTAAGTACAGCCAAAACATATCTGGAAGCTGGTATTTAAGAATACGGAGTGTATTTCATTGTTTGCTCTTTAAATTTAAGTCTATTTAAGTCTATCAGTGATAGACTTAAATTGAAATTTCTTTTTAAGAAATCAATTAAATGGGTATGGCTCCTGAAATTTATTGAGTTGCCATACACACTTATGAAATAAACCAGTGGCAGACCCAAGGTGTAACTCATCAAGCTCAAAGCTCTACTATAGACGGTATTATCATCACAAAAGGAAGCTTGTCAGTCTCCTTTATGGTAGTAAAAAGAGGATTAAACATCTACAGGTGGGAAAAGGGTTTGGGCTGCTTTCCTTGAATCCCCTCAACAAATCTCCCTCCACATCTTTTCCCATCCCTCTTTTTGTGACCATCAACTTCCAACACGAAAAAAGTAGAAAAACAATAAGACACTGAAAGCAGTGTCCCGCTGTCTCCAAAAGGAACACATGTGAATAGCTCTTCATATCAGAATCAATAAAAAAATACTTCCCAGATTTCCTCTCTATGTTCTGTCAATTTAACTTTCAAGTTTGGAATCATAACTTATATGAAAACTTGGCTCATCTTTGTCTTACAAAAGGGAAAAGCAGAAATTTGCCCAAACTAAAGTTTGGCATTTTTAAGCTTGCATATTCTCTACCTAACCTTTATTTGTTAAGCCTCTTTTGAGAATCGTCTCACCAAACTGATAAAAGAGCTTCTGCAATTTGTATGTTCTCAGCTCTGCCAGATGAGCAGCTCTGAAAGTCAGCCAAAGAAAATGCAGGCTCAAAGTCAGAACAAATTTCCCAACAGCAAAGCAATGAGGCCTTCGCTGCCTCCCTTGGGAAACCAGCCCGATAACAAACCCAAGACTCTGAAAATTAGATGAAGCAAAATACTCAAGTTTTACCTACCATACAATGGAATGAAGCGGGCTTAATGAGCCAGTGCTTTTTTCCATTTCAGTTTATGTGTGTAGCATAGATCAAGGTATCACAAGTTAGGAGTACTTGAGAGGGTTCTTATTTAGCATTCCTAAGTAATTATAATTGCCTATATGCTTCACAGCAATGCATCGATATTTCTTAGCAATATGAGGCAGGTAGTAATGATCACATGTGTTTAGAGCTAAAGGAATGTAGACGAAGTGA
>RJWJ010033494.1:0-17851 GCA_004363605.1 Indri indri | reverse complement strand
GTCCAAGTGTGGCCTTCCTGCTTGAGGGGCTTAAAAGAAATCTGTTCATCATGTTTGCTGACCACAAGTTCCTTGGTCACTCAACCGGTAACTGAACACTGTCAAACAGTAGTAACTTTTTGGAAATTTTGCCACCTGGCTGGGTTCAGGGCTTAGTTTGAGAGAAAAGAGATTCCCCAAACACCTTATTCTTGAAAATCAGAAATTGCCTATTAAAAGTATGAAAACGAAATCTCTAAGAGGAACTACTTTTCATCATGCTTGGGAGGAGGTGGGCTATCTTAAAGCTTGGCTGATTTACAAACTGCCTACGTGATTTGTCACAGCTGGCGGGGCGGGGGGCAAGTTGTTCAGGAAGGCAATCATCATGATTAGTGATTAGGTAAACTGAACTCAGAGTTGTAGTATCAGCTTGAAGGTAGAATGGTACTGTTACCTCTTCCTCCATCCTTTTCACATCTTCAAAATTTAAAAAGCTTGAAATGTCTCATAACAACGGATAAAACCAAGAGTTTAATGGGCGAGGACCCCTTCTCATGAACCCAAGTGCTGCTCTGTGGAGAAACGTGCACATCTGTCAGTCGGCCCTTGTTACCTGGGTTCTTCAGCCTTCTCTCAGCTCTAAATTAGATACATGTTTATCTGAACATATTTATATAACTGGAGCAGATTAATAGTCTGAGATATAATACATTTCCCATCAAATCCCAACAACTAAGATGTTGGTGAAAAGATTTGTTCTTTTTCCAATTCATCTTTTTCTTTGGACATGAAGCCTAATTTCTACAGCATCTCTTTGTGAAGTCTGTATTAAAAGTAGTTTAAGTCAGATCCTGATTACGACAGAAGCAGAAATAGCTTTGTATCTATAATACAATACCTAATGTTATATTATTATAATAGCTTCCTATCTATGCTATTATAATACTTATTAATGTTTGCCCTGTGCCAAGCACTATTCTAAACACTTCAGATACACCAGTTCATTCACTGCTCACAAGAGCCCTATGAAGTAGGTACTATTATTATCTTTATTTTACAGATAAGGAAATGGAGACACAGAGAGGCTTAGTGACTTGTTCAAGGTCACACAGCCAATAAATGGCAAAACCGGGATTCAAACTCGGGCAGTCAGGCTCCACACTCTACACCTGTAACCACTAACCTAAACATTATCTCACAGGATGAGATTAAATCACAGAAGTCTAGATTACATCACAGGAAGCATTTCATTCTTTAATTGAGTTCACCAATTCTGTCATGCGGAGGAGCGAGAGTGACTTTTGATTATCTTTTTCTAGACTGGAACAATCTCTCTATGATTGCTCAAGCCCGGTGTTCACGGTGCTGGCGTCTTGATTCTCTCTGTCTCTTTCAATACTACAACCTTAAGAAATAAGAATTTTCTACAGGGGCAGCAAGCATGGGAGTCGCTATTGCTGGATGTTTTCTCTTGACTTTGACTTTGCTTCCAAGAACGTATTTTCTTTCAAAGACAAAAAGCAAGGGATGGGGGACAGTTCTCTGAAGGGAAAACACTGCTCCACGCACTGGGCCAGAGAAACCCTTTGCTGAGATCTCACACCGCCCGGGAGCCCATTTGCTCTGATTTTTAAACCCATTTGTTCTGATATAGCCCTTCCCCTCTTCCACAAACCCCAAAGCAGACTTCTGGAACTAGCCTCCTTTCACGAAGGCTACACTCAACCCTACATCATCCTTCCGTCACCTGCGGGCAGGGCCTCCCCCGAGCTCCAGGTAGGAAAAGTGTAAAGGGAAGTACGTGGCGGGGGGCGAGCAGGGGCACCCACCTTGCTCTTCCCAGCTACTCATCATGCCACTTACTTAAAGCCTGTGTAAAAGGAGCAGTCTTTGCACTTGAAAAGCTTCTTCCCACCATGCTTGTCCCGGTAGTGGCGCCGGATGCTCTGGATGTAGCCGGAGGAGAATTCACAGAATTCGCAGTGAAGAACGGCTTCGGTTTTCTGCTCGGTGCCAGCAGTGGCCCCGGAAAGAGGCACAGGGCTGACGTGGCTGTTGTTTCTTGCCAGCGCGGCCGACTGATAGTGGTTCAGCTGCTGCTGAACATCTGGGGGCTCTGAATATGACGAGTCTGTGAAGAGATGGGGAAAATGACACAGAGCACGGAGCACACAGGAGAGGTTTGCTGCTTGAAAACCCCTGACACATCAGGCCTCCCCAGCCTGCTTTATTGAGGGATAACTGACAAATAAAAGTTGTACACGTTTAAGGTGTACAACATGATGGTTCGATATATGTGTACATCATGAAATGATTACCGCAATCAAGTTCATTAACACATCCATCACCCCACATAGTTACCATTTTTTATGTGCAGTGAGCACACCCGAGATCTACTCCCTTAGCAAATTTCAGGTAAACAGCACAGCATTACTAATTGTAGTCCCCATGCTGGACATCAGATCCCCAGAACTCGTTTTCATTTTCTAACTGCAAGTTTGCACCCTTTCATTTTGACCATCACCTCCCCATTGGTTATAAGCTTTTTTTTTTTTTTCCAAGGGGGATGAATATGATCCCATCTTTTATCTTCATGCAACTTCTACAACACAGATCTGGGAAACACATGCAGGAAGGAAATGTCACCTCTTTTAATCTGACTTTGAGGGCTTATGGCATTTAAAAATAAAATTCTGAGGTTAAAAGTTTCAAAGCGAAGGAAGAAAGTAAACTGTTTGTTAAAGGAAATTGCAGTGTGGCAACAGGTTGCCACAGAATACCCGTCCTTGTAGGTGAGAAAAATAATCCCACATGAAGTACACAGGAGTCTACACGAGAAAGGGAAGTAGATGATGCAATATCTTTTCCTTTGCAGCCCAGATTTATTCAAGCCAACCAAATTATGAAAAAAAAAAATCAGTCTTTAACAGAAATGCTCAAGCACCAGGCACTCACGCAAATATAAAAATGTTTTATGCCTTCACAGTCAAGTGATTTAAATTTTAAAATATAAAAATCCGATAGTGTTCTCCTGGAATGGATGTTTAAAGCTTAGTCAGCATTAAAATGGAGATTTATTCATAAATCCCATTAAAATGAAATTCCAAACAAGTTTCCCTGAAAGGTATTTTTTAGTTTTCGATTCCGAGGAAAATGTCGGAAATGACAGGCACAAATCTTAAACCTGAGGAGCTTCAGTGGCGTGTGGTGGAGAAATTTGATCTAGGTTGGAGGAGGGGAAAAACTGAGTTTCTTCTTTAAATTAAGAAAAAAAGAGAAAAAAAGTAAAAAAAAAGAGAGAGAGAGAAAGTAAAAGAAAGGTCTTGAACCTTTTCCCAACACGCTGCTTTGAATGTCGAGGTTAGGAATTCAACAACATTGTCCTGAATAACCTATAGCTGCCTGTGAATGACACAAATGAAGTCCACGAATACCACACAGATGAATTTCAGTGTAACTTTCCTTGAAAAGAAAACAAAGGGCTCTTTTCTTAAGCCTTTCAAAAAGCAGGGGCTAGAAACTGTGCAAGCCTCCTCCTGATTTGATGGACACTTAATTTTCCGAAGCATAATTCCCTGAGGCAGGACATGGAGGAATTCTGTAAAACCCATATTTGATGAAACCAGCACCATCCATCCTGTCCGCCTCTTCGAGAAGAAAAACAAAAGCAGAGTAGCCTCCCTGATTGTGGGGCCCCCTCCTGTCTTCAAAATATGAAAGTATCTCCCCCTCTTATTCCCCTGTCCACCCCCCTCTCCCAATTCATATTCCTCAAGATTGAGAAAAACCCCTTTGGAAATTGTAAACAAACCTGCCACACAAAAAAAATAAAACAAAAGGAAACTTGAATAATCTCTCCAAGCCTCCAAAGGTTCATTACCAGGTGTAAACCGAAGACAAAGGAAGAAAGAAATGACAACTGAATTCATTTTACCAGGTTCTTTTATCTTCTTGTTCTTTATTCCTCTACCCTAGCTGATGAACCCACTCAGGATCACAATAATACAATTGTCAACTTCTCATTCTTTATTTCAATAGCAGGTTTGTTTACCATTTCATGGATTGTTCGAGACGTTTTCTATGGAAGCCCTCAAGACTAGTTTCTGCTTAAAACACACACACACATTGCAGCACAAAACACACTCCGCCTCTCTTGTTAGCACGGTCTTCAGCTGCAAGTTGAACTGCCAGCCAGTATCCCAGGAAAGCCTCTGTATCTCTTGGTAGTGGTGGTTCTCGTTTGTACTCTTAGCTCTGCAGAACAGAAACTCTGCAATTAACAAGGGCAGAGCCAGATCCTGATGCCAGTGATCCGTTCATCACCTGCAAAACCACCCAGAGACCAAAACCAACATCCCAAGGAATGGTCCGTTTCTCAATAACCAGACACAGTTCCCTGCAGACTCCCTCCAAGACAAGGGAATCTCCTTTTAGTTAACACATTCCACATTTTAATTCTGGTATTTATATATTATAGAAAACCTGGAGAAATAAAATGCAAGAAGTCACAGGGAAAACATTCCAAGACATGGAGACTCATCGCCCTTCTTAAATGGCAGTGCAAAAGGAACAGCAGCTGTATGCCATAAATTCCGTTTTTCCTCCTGGTTAAAATCAGACGGACAGGCTTATTGACGAAAATAAGCAAATCCCACCAGTCACGATGCATTTGTAATAATGCCCAGGTTACAACTTTCTGGGTCTTCTTAGAGCCATACTTTCCTCTCTGGTGTCAACATTCTCCATCTCTCTCTCTCTCACTTGGAGTTTGTGAATAATGTAGGCTTTTCGCACTTTGGGCACTAGAGTGACAAAGACGTGAGTGTGTATCATTCCACTGCTCTTCACAAAGCCCACTTGCTCGGCTATATAAAATTCCAGTTTGTGCGTGGAGCGCAGCCTGAAGAGCAGGAAGAGGGTTGTTTTGTGCCCAGGTTAGAAAGGCAAACAGACTGTTAGCAGCGAAGGGCATGTCACATAAGTTAAAAATCATCATTATGCCGGGCGCGGTGGCTCATGCCTGTAATCCTAGCACTCTGGGAGGCCGAGGCGGGCGGATCGTTCTGAGCTCAGGAGTTCGAGACCAGCCTGAGCAAGAACGAGACCCCGTTTCTACCAAAAATAGAAAGAAATTAATTGGACAGCTAAAAATATATACAGAAAAAAAAAAAATTAGCCGGGCATGGTGGAGCATGCCTGTAGTCCCAGCTACTCGGGAGGCTGAGACAGTAGGATTGCTTGAGCCAGGAGTTTGAGGTTGCTGTGAGCTAGGCTGATGCCATGGCACTCGCCCCAGGCAAGATAGTGAGACTCTGCCTCAAAAAAAAAAAAAAAAAAAAAATCATCATTAAGACTCTTTTCTTTCATTCTGAGCTTAAGGAAGGAAAAGTTAAAAATACCCCTGTGTGCGGAGAGTCAGACTTCTGGTCGTGGGGAAATACAGCAGCTGAAGCACATGCAGGTGAATTCAGTGGGAAATTCTGCACCCAACTGCGGGTCACACAAGGTACATTTTTATCACCTGCAAGGACAGTGGTATCTACCATGGAACCAACAGCAAAGAGGAAGGTGGGCCACCTTCAAAAACAGATCACGGCTTAACATTTCCACACATTCCTAACCAACCAACTCTGGGACGTGCAGTCTGACAAAAGAGTTTTAATTCTTTGACTTGTGACTTTATTTGGATGCAAAGTTTTAGAAGTTAAATTATAATTTATAATTGTAGTTATAAAACAAATTTAATTAAGTTATACGTAGCTATCCATTTTTTAAAATTGTCTATCATAAGAAAAGAATTATGTTTTGTAAAATCAGGATCAAACTAGAATTTTAGCATGGATGGTCACCGTGCCTGCAAGGGCTGGAATTTATGGGGCAGCCAGAAATTAATTCTCACAACCATGGAATACAGTGTAATTGGGTTCTTATCTCAATTTTGACAACCAGGGAAGTGAAGCTGAGGATGGTTGGTCACACAGCTACTAAGATGCAGAGGCAGGATTTGAACAAAGATCTGTCTGACTGTAAAGTCTGAGTCTTGCCTATTAGGCACCCATACCCAAAGGTGACCTCTAGGGTCCTGGGATACAAACCAAAGGTGTGAGAAAGAGGGTGGACAGTTTTTTTTTAGTAATAAACACACAGTACAGAAGAGAGAGAGAAAGTGGTAGAAAGGTTGAAATAGTTAAGAAAATAACAGGATACAAATGATAACAGAAGAGAGAAAATAACATTAAACTGAATATGAAAGAAAACACTAAAATAAGCATTTTGGAGCACGTGAAAAAAACAAAGCAAGATTCGTGGGAAAAAGAATATCCAAAATTTCAAAATGCTTCATAAAAGCAAAAACCACACAGGAGACATTTCTAGACACACGTTGTACAGGTAAGCACTGCAAATACCCAGAATTGAAAAGCTGTCTGTTTAAATGTCATGCTTTAGTTAGATGCTTGATAAATCGTCCTCAAATAATAACACTCTAAAATTCCTCAGGTGGGATTTGGCTGGGAAAAGAAAGGTGCACAAATGCAAATGTGAGACGGGTGCTTTTCCACGGTTCTTGAACAGCTCAGGATTTCAGGCAATGACTTAATTCCAGATGAGACCTCCTGGTCCCCTCACCTCTTCATGTTCCTGGAGAAATGGTAAATTTTTTTGCTAATTCCAGCTCCTCCAAATACCAGCCAAACCCAGGTGAGTATCAGTTAGAAGGTTTTTTTTTTCTTTTTTTGGCATTTTTCTGCAGAAATTCACCAGTGTGGAAATAATAAGAAATTGGACTTTATAAAGGCAAATGACAAGAAAGTGAACAAAAAGCCTGACAGAATGAGACCTTCTTGGGTATTTCCAATTCTGTTCCACAGCATTTAGTTAACATTGTCTTAGCGCCAGGCCATGTGCTGGCTTTGGGGACTCAAAGTCACAGAAGACATGAGGGGTGCCTTCTAAAAACTGCTAGCTATTAGGGGAGAGCTGAGCAGTTGACTTAAGAAAATAGAAGCCTTCTCCATGTCTAGCAAACTCACTCCACTGACTGCAGGAATAAAAGGGGCAAAGAGAACAAATGAACAGTAACAGGAGAGTTTAACTATTGTAAGATTAAGGAAGATACAAGGAAGAGTAAGAACCAATTGGGCAGCAAATGGTGGGAGCTGCAGGACAGCCCCCTTGCGCTGAGTGACACAAAAAGGAAGCTGTACAGAGGATCAAGTCTCAATTTTCTGCAGCTCTGTATGGAGGAGGTGAGTGAAGGTGAAAGGGAGTAGCAGTACCTACACATTTGATTATACTTGAGCTAGATTTTCATGCAGATTTGACGCTTGTTCGTCAGTGTGAATCAAGTACCAGAAAAAAAATAAATGACAACGAATTTTAGGCAAGCAAATTTTAGAGGTGGCCGGGGGCAAATGATTAAATCACACCCATTCATTCAGCAAATATTTATTGGGCATCTAAGTAAATAGGAGGCCCTGCTCTGGGATAGTGAGACTTGAGCCCTGACCCCGAGCAACTCACTGTTTCAGACAGACACGTAAATAATTAATCGTGATACAATGCAAAAACAAATGTTTTAATAAAGGCATCTACAAAAAGGTAGGGAGGAAGAAGGGAAAATGAACAGCGCTTTGTGCCTGACAAAATGTGGGGTGAGGGGGATAAGGAGGGGATGTCAGAAGAACTACCGGTGTCCATTAATAAATGTGACTAGTATTCATTAATTACATTTATTAATGACATCGACATCAGACATGCAGATACCTCAATGTTCAAGCTGCCACGCCTCCACCTAAGTCGTATATTTTAGGGAACCTAAACAGAAATTAAACAACTACATTTTTACCACAATGAAAAAAAGTGATTTAAGTTCCCCAGGGCAAAGAAATGATGAACCCAAACAGAAAAACACGTACATCAGAGGGTGGGGTAGGTTGTGTAAGGGATGATTTAAAATATCCCAAGTTCTGAAACAGCACAGAAAGTTCAAAATAATACATGGATTATAATTTTCTTCAGGAAAACAGACTATTTAGCAACTAAGGTTGGTAGCATAAGCAATTAGAAATAAAATATTACCTGTGGATAAACTTAACCACAAGTATTGTAAATGTCCAAAGTCAGGAGCGTAGGGGTAGGACTCAGATAAGCTGGACACATAGTTCACTATTTCTAGTCAAGAAATGATAGAACATTTGAGAAAGGCACACTAGCAATGATAAGAGAGCAGCTAAAGCCATGCTTTAGTTAATAGCCAGGAAACTTTTGGAATGGCATGCAATTTCTATTCTACAACTAGCTGATAAACTTAGGCAAAGGACAAAAATAGTCAAGTATTTTTCGTGTATGTGATAGTGACCCAGGAATCTGTAGTCACCCAGTAGAGAATTCTATGGCAATGGGAAACCACCGAGCTTTGAGATCATCTGAGTTTTCATCGAAAGCTGAAAAACTGTTTTGAGCTTTATGTCTGAGACTCCTCAAACCCAACACATTGACGTCTGACGCCATCTTTCCCCAAAGGTTCTGAATGTCAGTGAATCGCCCTTCACTTTGTATGAGCCCAGACTGTGAGACTCTTCCGTCAAAGTGTCAGACTTCTCCCCTTCCTATGACAGCACATTTACCAGGTGCCATGTCCCAGAGACACGACTCACCACCCACCCTGCTCATTTCCTCTCCAAGTCCCCTGCCTTCCTCACCCCTTATTCGGCCGGGTCCTCATACCACAGATGGGCAACTCTTAAAGCCTCCTCCCTGGTCCTTTTCCCTCTAAGATCTATTCCAGTTCAGCCGGTATACATATCATAGACAAATAACACATATCGCTCACAGAATTATGATATAATTATGCTTGAGAGCTCAAGAATAAAGTCAGCACTTCAGTCTGGTCCCAGCCCATGTCTCCAGCCACACTTAGCTAGTTTCCAATTCCTTGCACATTCTACATATCACATCCCTGGGAGTCCTTGGTCAGGGCTACCTCATACTCTTCCTCTTCTTTTTCCCCTGGCGAATTCCTACTCATCCTTCAAAACTCAGTTGAAAGTTCACCTCCTCCGTGAAGATTTTTCCCAACAATACAAACAGAATTCTTTGCTCTCCATAGTTTTGCCAAAATACACACATTGTGATTCTCACCCTGATCCCATTATACCTCATGTTACACTTACAAGTCCTCTTAAGCAACCCCACTAGCAAACCTCACCAGATCAGTGTCTGTGCCCTGAAAGCATCCCGACCAAAGAAGACCCACAGCCACAGCGGTGTCTGGGCTGGTGATATGCACCATTCACTAGCAGGTCCACCCATCTCTTATTCCAGTATTTGAGTTAATGCTAACAAGAATCAATTTTATTTGCTCCCAAACTTCTTCACACTGTTGTATTTGTTACTCAGTTCATTTAATTAATATTCTATAAAATGGTGAAATATGATGTAAAAAATGTTATTTCTAAGAATGCTATGTTGACTGCTTTGAAAAGACTTGATAAAGTCAAGTTGCTAAAAAAAAAAATTACCGTTATGTTTTGGCAAGACCAAATATAAAAGATTGAGAACACAGAAATCTAGAAGGACTCTGCTCTAAGACTGTTTTGCAAATGTCTAAGTTCTCATTCCACTTAAAAGAAATCAAAACCGAGTGTAGCACACAATGTAGGTGTGTGTGTGGTTTATGCAAGACAGAAAACAGGGAACTCCAATCAAAGAACCCAGATTCAAATACCTGGGCCTAACCCTACATTACAATACTGGTGAACAAATACCTTTATATTTTAAATGAAAATAAAATACTTAAGGCATTTTTTAAAAAATTATTTGGTTAGGGTGGCAATTTAAAAAAAAAGTAAGTAAGTCCTCGCGAGGATGTGGAGAAACTGGAACCCTCGGGGCCATTATTGGGAATGTTAAAATGGTACAGCTACTATGGAAAATAGCATGGAGTTTCCTCAAAATATTAAAAACAGAACTATCACATGCTCCAGCAATCCACTTTTGGGTATTTATCCCTAAGAATTGAAATTGGGATCTCAAAGAGATGCTTCCATGCCCATGTTCACCGCAGCATTATTTACAATAGCCAGGAGGTGGAAACAACCTAAATGACCATCGACAGATGAATGGAAAAAGAAAATGTGGTGTGTATATAATATATATATATATATTTGTAAGGCTGAATATGGTGTGAGACATATATATATATATAAAAATATAATTAAGGCTGAATAATATTCCATCATGTGTATAAAAAAAGAAGAAAATCCCGTCATATGCTGTTAACATGGTTGAAATCTGAAGAAATCATGCTAAGTCACAGAAGGGCAAACACTGCACGATGCCACTTCTAGAGCAGTCAAACTCACAGAGACAGAAAGTGGAATGGTGGATGCCAGGGGTGGTGGGCAGAGGGAAACAGACCGTTATTGTTCAATGGGTACAGTGTTTCCATCATGTAAGATGAGAAAGTTCCAGAGATCTGCTATGCAACAATGTGCATATAGTTAGCAATATTGTAAACTTAAACATTTGTTGAGAGTAAATTTCATGTTATGTGTTTTTTTTACCACAATAATTTTTTTAAGTACCTCTAGACAAGATAATCTGTTAGGTTCTTTACCAACTTAATAAACTTTAATTGCTATCATAATTACTTAATTATGGTACTTAAGAAAATGTTTGTTGAATTGAATTTATGGACATCTGTGGCTGTAAGGTATTATTCCTGCCGATCTAAAATGGCAAATGAGCAAGTGATGTGAGCTCCACAGGAGCAAGAATTCGTGCTGTTTTTTTCACTGATGTATCCCAAGTGCTTAGAAGTGCCTAGAAAGGTACTTAACAAAATGTTTGCTGGATTGAATTTGTGGACAACTTTCTTAACTCCAGATATATATATATATATTTTTTAAGTTACTAAAATAGTGCGTAGCCTAGAACTGTCAAGGTGATTCCCAGAGTCAACAAGTGTGCTGATTTAAAAAGTTTTTTTAGGTTCTATCCTGTATTCCTTTGTACCTTGATTTAGCTTGCTTTCTGTCTCAAGGTACCTGCTGTTGATTTTGTGCTATTAATACCGAGTGGAATTTGGCATCTAGATTAACAACAAAAACTGCAAATCGCCCATGCAACTTTCTAAGTATTTCCTCTGAAGAGCCTCAAAAACGTTCTTTATCTACGGGCCATTCCAAAAGAAAACTGTATTAGAGACTAAGCTTTAGAACGCAAACCATTTCAATTCCTTCTGGATAGCGTCTAAACGGTAACATAAATCTCTAGAGGCAGCCACGTTATTTTATTTCCTTCTTTTGATTATGCCTTGAAAATCTCCAGGCCAAGGACTCTGGCACCTCCTTGTCTTCTATCATCAGTGGAGCTCTCTGGCCCAGATGCACAAGATTATGATACAATGGCCAGAGGGACAATGGGTACTGGGTGACTATATATAGGAATTCTGGGCTTGGTTGTCATGGAGGCAAACAGAGAAACAAACGCCTAATCCTGAAAATAAGGTTGAGGCCAAACTTGAAGGAAACACACACTGAAAACTTCCTGTCATTCTGATGAGTAAAAACAAAACCTTGAAATATGATCAAGGAATAGACCAGAAAAAAAAAACCAAAACAAAAAATTAGTCTTCAAAACTGACAAAAACACAGCAAAAAATGGGCGATCTTTCTCTTTTTGAGATTTAGTTTCCCATCACACTTGTGTTCATCGCAAGGGTCACTCAAAGGCCTTATTTTGCATGAAGCTTCTCTATATTTTGGGGGGATCCTGGCAGGTGTGACCTGAGACAAAGATGATTCTTGGACTTGGGATTCATCAGTCTTTTATTTGGGAACAAGTCCACTTGTCTTTCTGCATTTTTCTTCCAGTGGCATCACCATTCACCCAGTCAACGAAATCAGAATAAATCATTGATTCATTTCTCTCTTTCATTTTACACATTGAATGAGTCTAAAAAGCTCTGCTGGCTCAACCTCCTAAGATGCCATTTCTCTATGATCCCCTCCACGAACCCATTGCCACAGCTTTTGTTCAGGCTCTCATGGTTGCCTGTGTGAACTTCTGCAAAATGTTCCTAACTGGCCTTCTATTTTCCAGTTTTGTCTCCTCCTAAGATTCCTTTCTTTTCTACAATGCAGATGTGATCATGATACTCATTCCTTCTTACAGAAAAAAGTCCAAACTCTGAACCACGGTGCTCAGACCCTCCTTCATCTTTCCAGACCTATCCTGACCCCTACACCCACACTGTTCCCACACTGTGTTTAATGCCAGTCACACAGATGGTTCCTAATATTCACTTGTGCACCTGTTTCCCTGCATTCTTGCAATGCCCTTCTTATACTTTTCATCTTGACAAACTCTTATTCATCTTTTAGAATTGAACTCAGTTCAAATTTGCCATCATTATGAAGATTTTCCTTGACCCTTCTAGATACACTTACTCAATTTCCTCTCTGGACTACTACTACTAGTAGTTATGCTGTATTGAGATCAATTTATTTTACCCCCAGCAGACTTTGAAATTAGGCTATCCATCCATTTATCCATCCATGTACCCATGCATGCATCCATCCATCCATCTATCTTTAATTTTTTTAAGTTGATGTCCCCCAGAACTTAGCTCAGGGTCTGGCCTAAAACAAGTGCTCAATAAATGTGTTGCAAACATCGAACAAGTTTACGACTTGAAGATACTGGATCTGCAAAATCCAGAATTTAAAAGGAAAATCCAATTGACAAATGCCACTCTCTCTTTGGACAATGAGGTGCACAGAGCCTTGTCATTGAAACTCTGAACGAGTTTTGCTGAAACAGGCCTGGGTGTTTTTGAATCACCTAGATGATGACTTCTGAACATTTGAGAATCTGAATGAAATGGAATTCAGAATCCATGGCCAACTTAAGAAGCCAAAGGCATCAATTTCTCTTTTTGACCCTAAATCAGCCAGAAGTCCAAACTATGAAACAGATGATATCAGGACATCTGGAAGCCACGTTAGATGATTCTACCTGCAGTTCTCTCACCCTCCTTTTGTGCACCCATCAGCAGGCACAGATGTTTATAAGATGCTCAGGTGTTTAAATGCACCACGGCTTTCCAACAGTCACCACCCAAGGCCATGCAAACATAGCCCTTTGTAATCCATGAGAAGGGTATTCATGGATAACTTTCAGGTATTTGGAAACAGATTTTTGCTGTATAAAATGTTTTACCAATTTTCCTCCATCAGGAACGCACTCTCATCCCAGATAATGTAGTGTACAGGCTATCCATTCTGCATAAGGACTTGCACTGGTTCAGAAAAGCAGAGATGGCTTCATGTTACCCAGATAGTCAAGGGAGAAACAAGAACACAACTTGGGGCTCCTGAGTGCCCCGTTTCAACAACATGTTCCTTTTCTGCCACAGTGATTAGCAAACGTCGCAGATATTCCTTCCGCACTGTTTGTAACTCAGAGCGTGCGTTCTTAAAAACCCTCTTTGAAACAGGCAGGAAATCATGTAGGGAAACAAATGAATGTGTGGTGAAGGAGCCTTTTTCTGTTTTCGGAGGAAACTCTGGGTGGCATCTGCCATTGTTAATTGAGAAGCTCTTACAATACCAAATGCATAATTCACCTGTGACTCTTTTGAATTGTGTGATGAGGAAGTAATGTTTCCTGCTGTTCGTTTAGATCGTATAGATGTCTTTACCACACTGAAAAAATCCAACGAAAAACTCTGAGTACAAAAGCCTCTTTATATAAATGACTTGGCCTCAACCATAGAAAGCTTGCGAACAACCTCGGATGGTATTTAGAGCTCACAGGCCCTGGGCAAGGCCACCGCACGTCCTCCTCAAGACCTGACTGGAGGGAAGATGCCTACTGACTTCAAGGAGTCAGCCACAATGGACAGCTTGCTATGAACCGTGCTGTGAAAGCCTGGAGAGGGAACAATTGTGGAGATTTCTTAAAAGATTAGATAATCAAGAGGAAAGAACACATCTGGGTATAAGCATATATATATATTTAGATACACGTAGGGCTCTTAAGTGATGATACGAAAATCAGGTGAGAAAGGTGATGGCTGATCAAGAACAGGAATGAGCAGCCACACTTCAAAGCACAGAGCTCTTCTAAAATTGTCCCAGAGCGGTAGTCTCTGAGCCGACAAACCCAGTGGGTTTCTTACTCTTTTTTCTTTTATTTTCACCTATTCCCATGCAGTGTAAGAAAATCCTGGCTCTGGGTTAAGCTGTATTTTTAAACACCATTAAAGCAGTAGGTTCTTCCCTTAGGGTAGCTCCTCCACCCACTGCGAACCCACCAATGGGAACGTTGCTCAGTGATGCTGGGCTCAGGTGCAAGGTAGAAGCCTCCAAGAAGCTGGAGAGATCAGGTCGTGTGGTCCAGGTTCACCTTTCGCTGTCTTAGCCAGCTCTACATCTAGCAACCGTGTCAGGTACTTTTCACAAAGTCTCTTGTTGGTCTTCATCGTGACCTTATGAACTGAGAGCTATTGCGTCTCATTATACAGATGGGAAAACCAAGGGGGCAACTGGACATCAGACAACTCTCCAGCTCTCCAGAGCACGCTGATGAGCTCCTCATAGCTCTGCAGCAACTCTCCACCAAACAGACCTCTGGTTCTTCATTGGTAGAGTGGAGAAGGTAACACTGGCAGCTTCATGGGTGCTCTGGAGAAACAGAGACCAGTGTGTGAAGTCCAGTGCCTGGCACGTTGCGAGTGCTTGGAGGGGACTCAGTCCCACAGCGATTAAAGTCTACAACGTGTGACTCTTGCACTGAATTAGCGCTGACGGGGTGTTTTCTACAGATGAAAGAATTTGGTCTCCTTAACTGGCTGGGGGGAGGGGGGTGAAGGGGCACGGGGATCTCTCAAACTGCTGTACACATACGTAATACACATCCCAGCTCTAGGCACATGGGAGATGCTTGGGAGCTACTTCTGGTGGCATCACCAGCTGATTTTGTAGGTGGAGACGTCTGAGTAGCGGGGACTGATGGTGGGGCTTGGATTCAGCTCAAAGGTGGGGCTGGACCCTAATAATACCACAGACTTTATGATTCACCCCCATTTTGTCAGTTAACGAAACACGCAAAACACACATGGTCACAAATCAACTTGCTTCAAAAAGGCCTGCCAGAGCAAATTTAATTCCCAAGCTGTAGAAGCTTTCCTGGCAACTATTTTGGGGTCTGTTTCCTTTTCAATTTTTTTTCAAGGTCACCTGCAGGTTTGAGCAAGTTTCTTGGTGTGCAATTTGTAGGCATGGCCCCCATCATTCCTATCATCAACGATGCCCCCCACACTCACCTTACCTGACACTCCAAACCCCAGCCTTTCTACCCTTCACCCTGGTTTTCTTTCTCTTGGTTACACTTCTTGCCACCCCATCTATATGGACAAGTATTGGCTGATCATCCGGTTCTCCCTCCTGTCTATCAGGGATGTTGCAAACTTGTCAGCTTGCATGGATTTTTGGGTTTTACTTCACAACTGCTGAGGGCATCTCAGCTTCCTTGGGAGCTTCTGGCTCAGCTCACCCTTGGGGGTGTTTGCCTCCTACTCATTTGGAGAAACTTAAGGTCCGCGCTGAGAGATGGCCCCGCCTTCTTTCCACTGTTGATCTACAAAATCAGTGGAAAAGGGCATTCCAGGAAGAGGGAGCGGCAAGGCCTGGAGTGTGAGGTAGCAGGACCCTTTTAAAGACAGGGCTCCCACATGGCTGCAGCAAGGTAAGCAGGAAAGAAAAAGTGGTGGGGAAGGATCCCAGGGAGAAACGTGGAGCCCAAATAATAACTTTCCAGGCAGACCTTGGAATTTATTCTGAAGACAAAGTAGATGGCCACTGAAGCATTTTAAACAGGGGAAAGGTGAGATAGAGGCCTCACATTTTTACCTTTTCTATGTCTACAAATTACACCCATAGTCCTGACCAAATATTACAATATTTCTCAGATGCGGAAGGCAGCTTGGTAGAAACGCATTCCCACCAAGAGAAAAACCAACTGGTAGCACATTCCTTATTGATGATGGAATATCTTTGACAGCCCATGATTCCATACTCTGCATGGGTAAGTAGAAAACACCATCTTTTCTTCTCCGGATTTTAGTAGCAGGTTAGAATTGCTCATTCAGTTCCTACTGTTTCTACTGAACCCACGGAACTCACATCTGGAATACATTAGGGTCCTACCTATGGGAAGGAAAGAAGGAAACTCAGAAGGCTACCTTTCCTGCTACCTACCAACCCTTTATGTGCAAAAAGATAATGGTGAACAGGAGATCAAGCGGCATATCCACGTGCTGTAACCATAATGTGTAATCGTCTGCCAAACACTGAGTCTCAGCAACATCCAAAATGTTTGCATTTTGCTCAGTTTTAATATCCATGTGTCAACCCAAGGATGTTTAATACATATTTTTTAAACTCAACTCAATGGTCAAAATATTAATATTATTTTGTAAAGTGATGTAATATTCTTCTGAATTATTAGATTATCTTTTTTTTTTTTTTTTGAGACAGAGTCTCGCTTTGTTGCCCTGGCTAGAGTGAGTGCCATGGTGTCAGCCTAGCTCACAGCAACCTCAAACTCCTAGGCTCAAGCAATCCTTCTGCCTCAGCCTCCTGAGTAGCTGGAACTATAAGCATGTGCCACCATGCCCGGCTAATTTTTATATATGTATATTTTTTAGTTGTCCAGCTAATTTCTTTCTATTTTTTAGTAAAGACGGGGTCTCGCTCTTGCTCAGGCTGGTCTCGAACTCCTGAGCTCAAACGATCCGCCCGCCTCAGCCTCCCAGAGAGCTAGGATTACAGGCGTGAGCCACCGTGCCCAGCCCAAGATTTTCTTATAAATGGTTTGTTTAGTCATGAAAAATATTATGTGTACTACACAGACTTACCTTGTTTTACTGCACTTTGTTTTATTGTGCTTCCCAGATACTGCGTTTTTACAAGTTGAAGGTTTGTAGCAACTCTGCCTCAAGCAAGTCTATCGGCAGCATTTTCCCAACGGTACGTGTTCACTTCACATCTCTGTGTCATGCTTTGTTAATTCTCACAATATTTTTGAATTTGTTTTCATTATTATTATATCTATTATAATGATCTATGATCAATGATCTTTAATGTCACTATTGTAATTGTTTTGGGGCACCATGAACCACACCCGTCTAAGACAGTGAAGTTTAACTGATAAATGCTGTGTGTGTTTTACCTGCCCCACCAAGCAGCCGTTCCCTCATCTCCTTAGGCTTCCCTATTCCCTGAGATACAACAAATATTTAAATTAGGCCAATTAATAACTCTACAGTGACCAAGTGAAAGGAAGAGTGTCATGTATCTCGCTTTAAATCAAAAGTTAGAAATGACTAAGCTTGGTGAGGAAGGCATGTCAAAAGCCAAGACAGGAAGAAAGCTAGGCCTCTTCTGCCAGTTAGCCAAGTTGTGAATGCAAAGGAAAAGTTCTTGAAGGAAATTAAAAGTGCTACTCCAGTGAACACATGAAGGATAAAAAAGCAAAACGGCCTTGTTGCTGATATGGAGAAAGTTTTACTGGTCTGGATAGAAGATCAAACCAGGCACAAAATTCCCTTAAGCCAAAGCCTAATCCAGAGCAAGGCCCTTCTGGAAGATCTAGCTAAGATAAACTGATGAAGGTGGCTACACTAAACAACAGATTTTTAATGTAGACAAAACAGTCTTCTACTGGAAGAAGATGACATATGGGACGTTCATAGCTAGAGAGAAGTTAATGCCTGGCATCAAAGCTTCAAGGACAGGCTGACTCTCTTGTTATGAGGATAATGCAGCTGGTGACTTTAAGTCAAAGCCAAACACTCATTTCC
>RJWJ010033493.1:0-17856 GCA_004363605.1 Indri indri | reverse complement strand
CTCATTTAACCCTAATTACTTCCTTAGGGCCCCAGCTCCACATACAGCCACAGTGGGGTGGGGGTCTTAGGGCTTCAGCGTGTGAACTGGAGGCGGGATAGGGCATAAACAGTCCAAAACACCTTCACCCTCCTTCTTGGAACACTTTCTTCACCTGACTTCTGGGACGGGCCATTCTCCTGTTTTTTGTTTTTTTTTTCCCATTTGTTTCTCAGTCTCTCCCATCGGCTCCTTCTCTTGGACCCCTCCTCCTCCCCCTGCTGCCCACACGGTCTCTGCGTCTGGGTCTGCCTCTTCTGCCTCCCCTCCTTCTCCAGGTGCCAGCTGCACCAATCTCACCTTCCACGTACTCCCTGAGCTAGTTCTCACCTCAGGGCCTTTGCACGTGCTGTTCCCACAGCCTGGAGCACGATTCCTCTCACTCCTCCCTGAGCTAAGTCCTCCTCCTCTTTCCAATGTCAACTGACCAGTCACCTCCTCCGAGAAGCCTTCCCTAGGCCATGGTCCCCCCATGTTAGATCCCACTCTCTCAGTGTCTCTTTTCCTTTCTAGAACCTGTTTTATTTGTACTGCACATTACTGTGTGTTTTTGTGTAACTTCTGTCTCCCCCATTAATCTCTAAGCTCGCTGTACCCTCAGAGCATAGCTCTCTGCCGGGCACGCAGTAAGGGACCCACAAATACTTGCTGAATGAGAGTGAGGGAGTGAATGAGTGAGGGAGTGAATGAACGCAGCGGCCCAGCAAAGGGCAGAGGAAAGGCAGAAGGCACAGCAGGCGTGTAGAGGCCGGAGACACTCTGGAGCGTTCGTTCCCTGGTACTTACAATCAGGGGGATTGCGCGCCGAGCTCCGGGTGCTCCGGAGCCTTGCTGGAGAGAGGGCTGAGAGTGGCAGAGGTGGGGCGGGGCTCTGGGCCACGGCATGGTGGGGGACCCGCAGCTGCTGGCACGGAAGTCCCAGATGCCTGAGTCAAATGAGGCTTCTCGTCAGGGCCTCTTCAAAGACAGGACCGAGCAGAGCCCCGTCGGTGGTCCGCAGGTGACAGCCCCCCAGAGCAAGGCCAGGGAGGGCTCAGGCCACAGGTGGGGGGAGGGGCACACAGGCGCAGGGGTGTCTTTCACTCAACGGTTGGGGCAAGGAGGCCGGGAGAAGAGGAGCGCGTGGACGCTGTGCGCGAACCCCGCAGAGCCCTTCGCGCGTGGGCCTTGGTTTCCCCGTGTGCACGTTGGGGTGAGGGCCAGGCAGGGTCTGACTGCCCCTCTGGCGTCAGCCCTGAGAGCTGTGTGAGAAGTCGAGCTCAGACGTCCTCCCCATCTGCCTTGCGATTTCCAAGGAAGGGGACAAGAGGGAGGGGCCAGCACAAGGGAGAAAGCGTCACCCTGCAAAGCTGCTCTCTCTGGTCCCCTCGGGTCCTGCTGTCTCCCACCCGTGCACGGGAGCTCTGGGTGCTTCCTCGGCCAGGGTGTGTTTTCATTGCTTGGTCGCTGGTCTGACTCCCACTTGAGACAGAGGATCCTTGAGGACGAGGGCTGTGTCCTGTTTGCCACGATATTCCCGAGGTGTTGCAGAGCGCCCGGCACTGAGAAGGCGCCTAATACTCATTCACTGGACGGATGGATGAATGAATGAATGAGGGACCGAGAGAATGAGTGAACAGCACAAGCTGGATCCTGCCCTTAACTTGCTCTGTGTCGATTCTGGGCATTCTCCCCCTCTCTGGACTTGTGGTTCCTTAGCTGTCACTTGAGGGTCCGTGCCCCAAGGGACAGCTCTTTGTTCCTGGGTGGCCTGGACCAAGTCGTTGCTCCTTGCTCAGCCTCAGCTTCCTCATCTGACAAGCGGGCACACTCAGCCCTGCCCTGCTGCTTCCCAGGTCACTCCAGAGGAGTGACCAACATAGAGCATGTGGACACCTGCTGGGGGAGTCTATGATTCACACGGGAGGAAGCCGGGCTCAGACAGACGGCTGGGATGAACGCTCCAGAAGGGGCTGGTTGCTTTGGAAATCATGGGAGTGGAACAGGCAGCTCAGACGCTCAGAACCTTGAGTTTCTTCCCGACGGTAACCAGCAAGGACATCTGCCCCAGGGCTACTGGAGATGCCAGTAGAGAGGCAGATGGATGTGATTTTGTAAACGTCCAAGTACCGCTGCTGCAATGCCCAGGACCACTTATGGAGCACCTCCTCCGTGCCAGCTCCCAGGCACGGTCCTGCATCTACATTGTCTTCTCGAATCCTCGCAACAGCCCTGGTAGGTTGCTATTGTCCCGTCTTCCAGGCTCAGGGAAGTTAAGTGACTGGCCCCGGCCACACAGTGAGTTCAGTGATCCCAACTCAGGTTGCTCCAGCTGCCAAGCCTGGGATCTCCTCTCGCCCCCTCCCTGTGCCAGAGCTACCACCTGGGGGCTCCTCCGTGTGCTGTGGAAAACCCGCCTCCCCGGGAGTGTCTGCTGAAGCTGTTCGGGACCATCAGCTCGGCTGGGGAAGGCGAGCAGCAGAGAAGGCCATTGTTGGGACAGCGTTGGTCTAAAGAGAGGGCTATTTGGGGCTGAAAGCTGTCAGGGGACCTGATGGTGCGACTCCCTGAGCGGGGGAGGGTGAAGATGCCATTCAGGGGATTCATGTCAGCTGATAACAAATAGTTAAAAACCATAAAATACCCCCAAGATAACGGCTGTGTGCCCAGCCACGTGCCTCTCATTCACCATCTCACCCCTCTTCCCACCGACCCGGTGAGGTGGGTCTTCTCATGCTAGAGTGGAGGAGGCTGAAGCTCAGAGAGGTTGAGTGACTCTCCCAAAGCCACACAGCTACTAAATGGCCAAGCCAAGAGTCACATAGGTTTGTCCTATTACGGAGCCCGTTCTCTGAGCCGGGGCCTGCTCGGCCCTTCTCTAGGGCTGTGTCTGTGAGGATGGAACACAGGCCTGCTCAGCCTGCCCTCCCTCCCGGGCCTCCTCCTGGCTCTGTCACGCAGCTAGCTCAGCAGGCTCGGGGCAAAGACCTGGGCCCTCGTTGAGCCTCAGTTTCCCCATCTGTGGAACTGATGCCAGCCTGGCCTACCTGGGCTGCGGAAGGGATGCCAGAATCTAGACTCGATCTCACTCAAGGGCTCTGTCCAGGACCAGGCTGGCTGGGCCTCGGAACCAAAGGCAGAGCAGAGGCCGCAGTCCCACCTGAGGCCCTTCCCTCTACAGG
Organism: Indri indri; assembly: GCA_004363605.1. NCBI lineage: Eukaryota > Metazoa > Chordata > Mammalia > Primates > Indriidae > Indri > Indri indri. Next base: position 14,656 of record RJWJ010033493.1, on the reverse strand, counting down.
TGAAGAAAGGAGGCCAAAGAGGCGGAGCTGGGATCCCACTTACTACTCTGGCTCCATGCTAAGTGTTCGCATGAATGAAGCCATTGATGCCTCACGGGGGAGGGGACAGCCCCATTACTCAGATGAGACAGTCAAGAATTACAAGGGCTCCAGGGTCTAGGACCATACAAGCTAAGCAGCGCCGGGCCTGGTTAGTACTGGATGGGAGAAGGGCCCCAGGCCACACAGGCAGTGAGGAACACTTGTGATTCAAACCCAGGACTCCCGGGCTCCTGTGTTCTTTCCACCACTCCGTGCTGTCTCCCCACCCCGCCCCTGCCCCAGGGTCTCCTGTCCCCATCACTGCCCTCTCCTGCACCCAGGAGAGCCTCAGCGCTGCTGGCAGCCATGCCTGTGCCCGTGAACCTCCCTGGCTGGGCAGGTGGGTGAGCAGCAGCCACCCCCGCCCCAACTCTGGACAGAGGCTAACTCAGGAAGGAAAGACAATGAAGAAGGACAATGAGGCCGGATGGGGAGGGGCCTAAATTGCTGTGCACCCAGCCTGAGCAGCTGGCGGCTGGCTGGGGGAGGGGGCTGTGCTTGGAGCTGGAGTGTGTGTGGCGGGGGGCACAGAGCCAGGATAGAGCTCAGGAGAGAGGAGCTTGGGCACCCCAGTGGGAGGGCTCCTGGTGGGACAGAGGACTCGTGCGTGCACAGGGCACAAAGGCATTTCGCTTCCGATAGGCTTCTGGGGCTCCCTCCTGGACTGCACTGGACACCCGCTGGCCTGGGCTTCTGTCTGCCGCACCTCCTGTGGGCAGAGCCACTGGGGTCTCGACCTCACCAGAAGGGTGGGGACAGTCGTAGCCACCTCGTAGGACCCCTCCTCTGTGAGCACTAAGCAGGATAGATAATTGCGTCTTATACTGTCCTGGACAGTGACTGCGTGGGGCTGGCTCCTCCGTCGCGGGGCCGGCCTGGCGCAGAGCTGCAGATCTCCGTTAAGTCACTCAGCAGCATGGCAGTTCCCCTGAGCTGTCCTACCACCGAGTGTGTTTCCTCCATATCGTTTCACCCCATTTTGTAGGTGAAGAAACAGACTGGCCCAAGCCTCAGTCCCTGGAGAGATGGGGCCTGACTCACACCCAGGTTGCTGGACGGCTGCTCCAGCCTCCCTATTCCAAGAAGGCCGAAGGGCCCCTCCCTCAGCCCCGGGTATCCCAGGGTCCCCTCACCGGCTGGCCTCCCGGGCTGACTGCTGGATGCTCCAAGTCCAGGTGCTGCCCAGCCTGCTCCTTCTGCCCACCCCAGGCCTTCCAGAGCTACAGCCGTGCCCTTTGCAGCTGGGGTTCCTCCCAAGAAATCACGGCTGGAGCACCCGGAACTGGCCCAGTGTGCAGAGGCCCAAGGGGAGGGGTCCACTGGGGTCCTCTCGTCCATCCCCAGGACATGATGGGAGAAGGAGGAACCAGGCCCCACCCTGGGTGCCTGGATGGCTGCCCCGCCTCCGCCTGGGCTCTCCATCTCCACCTGTCCCAACTCATCCTGCATGTGCAGCCAGGGGGCGGCCACTCACGGGCATCTTAAAAACCGCACGGGGCCCCCCACTGCAGCAGAATACAATCCAGACTCATTAACAGGACCTTAAGGCGGTTCATGGTCTGACCCCTCAGATGACACTTCTGCTCTCATCTCCACGCCACACCCTTCATTCTCTCATTCCCACTGTCATGGATTAGTTTCTGCCTTGAGTGTGCCATCCTCTCTCTCCTCTCTCACCTTCGCACTTGCTGTTCCCCTGCCTGGAACATTCTTCCATCTCAGCTCTCCCTACTACACCTCCACCTGGCCAATCCTGCTCATCCCGAGGTCTCAGTTCAAGTCACCTCCTCCAGGAAGCCTTCCTGGACTACCTTGCTTGGGCTCCCTGAGCCCCTGGGCTTTCTGCTATCCTACTGCACACTGATAAGTAGAGTCCTTCTGCTTCCCCACTTGTCTGCACCTCTGGGCTGTGAACTGCCTGGCAAGCTGAACCGAAAACTTGGCATCTGAGATGGGGGGCGGGTGAGGAAAGAGGGCAGGATGACCTTGATTGCCGGCCTGTGTGGAAGAGGGTGTTGGTGTCCCCACTGAGAAGGCACGGGTGCAAGTGCAGGTTCTTGGTCGGAGGGACAACGATGTCCTGGGCTTGCTGTGTCTGAAGGGCCTGCAGGGCCATTCGGTGGTTTTCTGTAGAGGAGTCCGTGATGGTTCTGCCAGATGTGACCTTTGAGAGGGGCCCTGATTCCAGCGGGGAGGGATGGGAGCTTCGGGGCCCTCACAGCGTGTATCAGACCACTTCCTTTCCTATGCTGGCTGACGTCTTTGCTCCACTGCCCAGCTGGGGTTCTGCCACCTCCTCTAGGAAGCCAGCCCTGAACCCCCAGCTGAGGCCGCTCTGTTCTCCCTCTCGTCCTAGGACAGCTCATGGCTGTGCCCTAGAACACTTCCAGGGGGAAGCCACACCGCTCCACCTCCTGTAGACTCCGCACTGTCTAGTGCAGACAGACACAGAGAAAAGGCCGTGTGGACATGGAGCCCGGCCCTCCCCCGGCAGAGCCAGAGTCGCAGCGCCTCTGCCTGCGGGATCTGGGGGAAAGCGGAGCACAAACCGGCGGGGGCCTCGAGTCACACTGATGCAGGGGAGCAGCGGGAAGAGGCAGGAGGAGGGAGGGGCGGGTTTCTGTCCAATCTGGAAGCGTGTGCCCGGATGGCTGGATCCCCCCACCCCGGGCCCGAGGCGTTCCAGCCGTGACCTACATTCCCAGAGCGCCTCTGTGCGTGTGCACGCGGGTGTGCATGCATGCGGGCGCCAGCCACGGCGGTGCCTGCGAGGGGCTCTCTGTGCAGGCCGAGTCTGCCAGGGCCCGTGAGTGAGCACGTGCAGGCATGGGGGCCCCGCGCTCCCACCCTGGGGGAGCCAAAACGCCAGCTGAAGGGACTGCCTGTCCCCCACCCCACCCCACCCCTGCCCGAACTTGGCTACAGGAGGGATGCTGGCATCGGGAGTCACGGCGGTGGCAGTGCTCCGTGGGGGTGGGGGAGGGCTGGGAGCCCCAAACCACAGCATGACCCTAAACTGACGGTAGCCAGAGGTCAGGAGTGCAGGTGGGAGCTGCAGAGGGAGCGGGCACTGGGCTCTGGGCCCTGAAGCCCGAGGTTGGGGCTCCACTCAGGGGTCCTCTGGGAGCTGTCCCGGGTCAGCATCCTCGCTCGGGTTAGGGGCGAGGGTGGAGGGCGAGACCCTTCCCTCCTGGTAAGGCCTGTCCCAGACAAAGGGGCTGTGCTGACTCCATGGCCTGGAAGCCAGGACACCAGGAGCCCTGGCGGGTGCCCTGCTCTGAGACCCTTGAGTCTCTCCTTTTGCCAGCTCAGTCATGGGCAGGGAACGGTGACTCTCCCTTCCCCACTTCTGGGGCTCTTCTTTCAGACCGGGTCTCTGATGGCATGGAGGGGACAGGCGATACTTTCAGAGACTCTTTCTCTCTGTCTCTCTCTCTATCTCTGTTTTTTGTCTCTCTATCTCTGTTTCAGTCTCTGTATCTCTCTGTCTCTGTCTGTCTCTGCCTCCCTCTTGCTGGGCTCGCCCTGTGCTCTCCCCCCAGTGAGGAAGCCCCTCCTCAATAGCACGCAGCCACGCAGCCCTGACCGAGGGCCCACTGCACGCGGCAGCGAGAGAGGCAGGAGGCCGGAGCTCCCCGGCCTCTCCAGGCCCCTTCCGAGCCCATGGGAGCCTCCGGTTCCCACCTCCTTCCCCCAGGTTCCGGCTGAGGCCAAGCTGCTCTCAGGGCTCTGCATCCCCTGCCCTCCTGACAGCCCAAGGACCCCTTCCCACCCCTTCCTCACGGCCTCGCCCGTCTGCCCACATCCAGCCCACGTGGCTCTCAACACCACCTCCTGCCCCAGCACTGCTCCTCGCGAGGCCACCAATGGAGTCCCAACTGCAGAACCCAGGGCGTCTCCTTGGGCGCCCTCTTACAGGCCCTCCCACTGGGGAGGCCCTGGTGGGTCGTTCAGGGCAAGGCCCGGGGCTGGCAGCCTGAGTTGGCACCAGCTGGCTGCCACTCACCACGTGCGTGGCCCTGGGAAGATGATGGGACTTCTCTGCGTCTTGGCTTTCCCATCTGTGGATCGGATGATTACGCTGGTACTTGTCTCACAGGTTGCTTGAGGAGTAACGGTGTTAATTCTTATTTTAAAAATTCCGAGAACTGTCAGAACTCTGTCTCCAGCAGAGAGTGAGCGCTCAGTCCGCATTGGCTGTTGTAATTATTTGTGTTTGCCATTGTTTGGTCGTTTGAATCTCTCGCCTCCCTCCCACCCCTGAGGACCCCCAGCATCTCCTGGGAGCCCGCCCACCTCTCTCTCCATCCCTGGGCCGTCCTACCTGCAGGCTCCTCCTCCAGCCTAGCCACCCACCTGCCCAGGTCCGACAATGACTCCTCCCTCCTGCCATTCCCGCCACCCTCCTCACATCAGCGTCCTCACACCCCGGCCCCACACGAGGCCCAGTTCACACCCCACCCCTGCCTGCACCTTCTACAGCCCCCACCCGGGCCTCCTGCCTCACGGGCCCCACCCAGACCCCGCCCAGACCAGGGGACCTCTGGGGGCAGCCCTGTCACACTTGTGGCCTTGTTCATCAATCTGCCCGTCAGTGTGTTGTGTCTGTCTGTGCCATGCCCCTTGCAGCCCCATCTCTGTGGCCCCGGCACATTTTGCTGCATGTTTGTTGAATGAATAATGAATGAATGAATGACTTGATCCAAGTAAAAGTACTTTGCAGGCTATAAAAGCCTCCCCCGATCAATGCGGCCCACGGGGGTGGGCATTCAAGAGCACGGGAAGCCTCACCAGAACTGCCCAGCCTCCAGGTTCCAGTGCGGTGGCTTCAGAGGTCTCTGTACCCCCGCATCCCCAGCAGCCCCGTGCAAGCTCCGCTTCAGGGGGTGCAGCAGGGGGGTGACTCTAATCATTCTCCTCTTGCACCCTGAGGAGGGAACCCGCCAGACTGGAAGGAAAAGTGCGTGAGCATTTCATGCCTGAGCTCGTAGATCTGTCACTGGGGAACTTAGCCTCATTTTACAGAGCAGGACACTGAGGCGCAGAGATGTGGTGATTTGCCTATGGTCATACTGCTAGGAAGTGGCAGTATCAGGATTCGAACCCTGGTCCTGCTGGCTCCACAGCCCACATGCTTCCCACTGTGTACTGCTGCTCTGAGTCTGCACTGAGTGCCCGGGTGCGTGGTCCTGCTCCAGGGCGAGGCAGGAGGGGCTGTGTCAGTGCTGCAAGAGGCTGGGGTCCAGACTGACCCGGGAGGGGCAGCTGGGGCGGGGGCTGGCCAGGGCAGGGCCCCAACAGGTAGAAGAGGGTGGGGAGAAATGAGATTTAGCCGAGTGGGGCGCGGCCAGGAGGGCACCCCAGCAGGGGGCAGCCTGAGCAGAGGTGCAGGGGTGGGAGTGAGTTCCAGGAGGGTCCTGGCCTGAAGCGTGGGGAGCGACCGCCATGCGGCTAGACCTGCCAGAGGAGGACGTGGGGGTGAGGGGCTTTACCCTTGAGCAGAGTTTCTCAACCTTCGCACACTTGACATTTAGGACCGGACACCTCTTTGTTGCAGAGGCTGTCTGCACATTGTAGGATGTTTAGCAGCACCCCTGGCTAAACACCCCCAGATACCAGTTATGACAACCGAAAATGTCTCCAGACATTGCCAAATGTCCTCCGAGGGGCAGGATTGCCCCCGGTTAAGGACCACTGTAGAGTAAGTGGGATCCATGGAAGAGATTTGAGCAGGGGAGGGACAGGGTCCAAAGCTGCAGCCAGAGTCGCCTGTGCTCCCGCCCCTGTCGCCAGCCCGTTGAAGCCCATTCCTCATCCTTCAGCTGATCCCGGCTCATTAAGCGCAAAGCAACTCCACCAGCAGTGGGGCAGGGCTGAGGGCCAAGCTTCTGGTGGAACAAAGAGCTTGTGTTTGGGGATAGGACCTCCCCCTCCCCAGCACGGCGGGTGGCAGTGAGGGCACTGAGGACAGTCACCCAGGGCCAAGAGGGGCTGCAGGGCTGGGGAAGGCGCTGGTCGGAGCTGGGATTCAGATAGAAGAGGCTGGAAGGGGGCTGGAAGCTAATCTTTGGCCTAAGCTTCTCTTCACAAATGGCCCATTTTCGGAGGACCCTGAAATCAACCGTCCCAGCTGTGGAAATGGAGCCGTGGTTCTGGGGGCGAAGAGGTCCGGGCTGCCTCGCTAGAGGCTGCGCCAGGCTGGGATGAGCAGCAGACAGCCCTAAGCCCCCTCCCTCTGTCCACTTGCTGGGTCTTGGAGGGAACCAGGGCAGCATGGAGCATGTCACAGAGGGTGGGGGTTGGGAGGTGAGAAGGGGAAGGGGAGCCCCATTTTCACCATCTCCCCACCCCCAGCTGCATATAGTCAGATGAGCTTCTAAAACGCAGGCCCAGCCCCGCCTCTTCTGCTGAAAACCTCCACAGGCTCCCTGCCACTCTCAGGATCCATTCCCCAGCTCTCGAACAGCCCCTTGGGGCCCTTGGCCACCAGGTTCCTGCATCCTGGGCAGCTTATCTCGCCCACCCCCAACAGTCCCCAGAATCCACTCCGTACCTCAGCCAGACCGAGGGCTGATGGCTCTTCAAACACCTGGGCTCGCTAAGCCTCTCTTCTGAGCCCAGATGCCTGCCTCCTCCCCAGCTGCATGCTCCCCAACCTGGGCTAACTCCTACTCACGCGCTGGTGCCCTTTGGTCACCACCGCCTCCAGGAGGCCCTCCCAGCCTAGTGTGCTGGTGGCTCCGATCACTCCAGGTTGCCGCTGTCTCTGGGTGAAGGCTCTGCCCTGAGGGCAGCCTCCAAGTTTGCCTTGCGCCCTGTAGCTTTAGGCCTGGAACAGAAAACTGGTGACCAGCCAGCATTTGTTGACAGAAGCAGGGAGGGAGGGAGGGAAGGAGCAATAAAAAGCATGCCTTCAGAAAAGGGAGAAGACAAGAGAGGGAAACAAACGGGCGAGGGAGTGGGGAGTAGCCTGTCCTTCTGGCCGCCAGGGAATGTCCCAGGATGGACTGACCCCGCAGCCCTGAGCACGGGGGCAGATGCCATTGCTCCGTGGCGAGGCTCCTGGGCAGGTCACTCCCCAGAGGTGGGATCTCGGGCACAGCCTGGCCTTGCAGGCAGGTCCCTCTAGGGGCTGGCCCTTATGCCGTCGACAAGGCAGCACAGGTGTTCGGGGTGATGGGGTGCGGGGGTCCCAGTGGGGGTCCCCAGGTAGGCATTTAGCTGCCCACATGGCACCTCAGGCATCACCGGCTATCTGCAGATCCCAGATTCCTGGCTCTAAGAGCCCCAAGAGCCAATAGACTCTGTCCAGGCCGGTGGGTTTCCAGCTGCGTCCAAGGGGCAGCTCAGAGGAGTCTGTGTAGGACAGACCTCCTTCCCCCAACACAGCTCTGCCCGGAGCAGCTAGCTGGCCTCTGAGAGACACGTTGGGCTTGCCTGGAATTTTCCCTTTGAAATAGGTTCTGTGGCTCAGTTAGTTTAAAGAGCCCTGGTCCAACCCCCCGCTTCTTGTGAGATGGGAAGACAAACGAGCTTTGACCCCGTGCCCAGCGAGGACGGGGTGACAGAGCCACCTCTACCTCCTGGTACTTCCTGCTGGACCACACAGCCCTGTGTTGACAGCATAAACATATGAGTAGATGAACAGGAATCTGGAAGTGGGTTTTGTTTGGTAGCGTGGAACGACACTTGGTTTCTAGGGCAAGGGCTGGGGGTGGGGAAGAGGAACCGCCCCAAAGCAGGGATCAGGAAGCAGAGCCGGGCGGCTTGTGAGAGCCGTTTGGAAACACTTCACAGATTCCCCGGCTCTAGCTAAGGCAGCACTAGGTTTGCTTTTATTTATTTATTTTTTATTTTTAGAGATAGAGTCTTGCTATGTTGCCCAGGCTGGAGTGCAGTGACTATTCACAGGTTCATCATGGTGCGACGCAGCCTTGAACTCAGGCGATCCTGCCTCAGCCTCCCGAGCAGCTGGGACCACAGGCACGCACCACCTCACCGGCCAGCACTAGAGTCAGAATTCCTGGGTTGAGGTCACTGCATTGACCTGGGCTAAATCAATGACCTCTTGAGACTCAGTTTCTTCCTCTATAAAACAGGGCTAACGACACCCCTGTCCCAGAGTCATCGTAAATGAGAGTACAGAGCTCTCGTTTCTGAATAATTGAACAATTTCTGGTGGGCTCAGGATTATTTCTTGTGTATGGACTTGAGGAAGGTTCGAATCCCAGCTATGCCCCTTATTAGCTATGTGACCTGAGGCAAGTTTCTCAATCTCTCTATCTCAGTTTTCTCATCTGCAAAGTGGGGATAATAGTAGCACCCACCTCCCTCATAGGATGTAATGAGTTGATAGGCACCTAGAGCAGGGATGCATGAGTGTTCGTTATCATTATTTGTACTCAAATAACAGCAGAGACTGGGTCTTGCTGAGAAGAGACACCAGAAATGGGAAAAAAAAAAGAATGAATAAGATAATGAATCAATGGGAGAAAAATTAGGGTTCTGTGGATCTAACTTGACCTAGTCGTGACCCATCAGTATCCTCCATTCGTTCCTCTTGGCTGGGAGCCCACCCTGGCTTGGGCTGGGCCTCTCCTTGCATTTTTCTGCAAACACGTAGAGGTAGGATTCCATTTCGCCCCTAGATGACTTTGGGCGATAAAGAAGTAACTTCAGCCTCCTTGAATTGAATCTTCTATCCAGAACGTGTAACAAACCTGGAAATTGGAATTACCCTGAAGCTGATTATTCTGGGAGGGCACCTCCTGGCATTAAACCTAAATTAGATCAAGGTACCTCTGTCATTAGCAAAATAATTCCCTACGATTACAGAGCGCAGCCATGAATCCTGATGGCAGATGAACTTCAGGTGACTTACTTGAGACAAATAACTGTGCGAAAATCACAGGCTCATCTAATCGCTGCTCTATAGCGTTGCAGTTGGGTAATTATGCTAATGGTTATAAGAAATCATCTTTGTGGTCTGGGATGGGGAAAGAGCTTGAGACAAAAACGTGAGTGGCGAGTATTACCTGCTTTGAGCCCGAGAGGCTGGGCGCCATGTTTGGTTCTGAAATGGGTCCTTTCTGGGGAGCTGGTTTGGCCCCTTGTCGACTGGGGGAGAAACCTATTACACAATCAGAATTGCAGTGGCCTCCTTAATCATCTCTTTTCACATCATCTTAATAGGGGAAATTGAATTTGCCCAAGTTCCACTTTTGGGCATGGTAATCCTGAGAAACAAGTTAAACCGTAAATGCTTGGGACCTTTGAGTCAGTTCAAATTAGCAACATGCCTTTGTGCCCTCTGGGTGCCAGGCAATGATCTAGGCACAGGCAGGGAGAGTGCCAGCATTCAGGAGTGCGTCTGATGCTTCCTAAACAGTCTCTCATTCCCTCAGCAACCTGATGAGACAGGCGGTATCGTGCCCATTTTAGAGCCGGGGAAGTGGAGGCTCAGAGAAGAGCAGTGGCACTGGCTACTGACCCGTGGTGATGACTGTTTCCATCCACCCGCAGGAATCTAGACCCGGGGGCTTCCGGGAGGAGTGGACTTGGGGAGAGGGCATTCTGGGGAGCTTGAGCAAAACTCCTGGGGCAGGAGAGTCAAGGGGGGTGTTCGAGGCTGGACGATGGATTGAGACAGTGGCTGAAGGTCGGGCCATGGAGAAATGACAAATTGAGGGTTTGGGGATTTTAAAAAATTTTTTCTTAAATTCAGTGGCAAGAACCAGTTGACAGTTTGGATGATGGGGAGCCACTGGAGGGATAAGATGGGATCCGAGAAGTACCTGGGCCAGAGTGTGGGGGACCCACTGGTGAATGAGGCTGGTGGCAGGGCGGGGCCAGAAGGGGAAGAGATTAACAACGGATAATTTTTTTGTATAAGTAAGTCCCAAACATTACATAGGATATACTTACACTAAAGAAGTACTCATTGTTTATATAAAATTTACATTTAACTAGACATCTTGTGTTTCATGTGGCAATCCTACCCCCAACCCCTCACATCCTCCCCAGCTGGGCTTTCTGCCTGGAATGACTTTCCCCTATGGGCACACAGCCTGGCAAACTCCTATCCACTCGTCGAGGCCCTGCACTCCTTACCTCCGCTGTGGCAATAATCATCATGCACTGTGGTAATTCCTTTCTTATGTTCTTGTTTTCATACCTACCCCTCTCCCAGCAGCCAACCTTATTTCTGGCTGCACAGGAAAAACAAAACAAAACAAAACCTTAAGACCCTGAGTCCTTCCATTTCCTGACCTCGTCCCCACCCCGAGTCGCCTCCAACTTCTGCTTCTGTCTCAAGACGAGCAGCTTCTCCACCCTCCCAGGTCCTGGTCCTTGAGTACCGCTGGCCTCTCTCACTGGCAGCTTCGAAGTCACACTTTCTGCCGGGTCCTCCCCGCCAGCTGGGACAGGTAGCAAGTGCCTCCCGTCCTCCCTTTACCAGTTGGGTCCCCCAGGAATGGCAGGCTCCCAGATGTGGTAGTGTGTGTGCAGGAGGGTCGGCGGGGACTGCTCTTGGGGAGGCAGCGGGCCAGCAGAAGGAGGGGAGGAGCGGTTGTGCAGGAGGCCAAGGTCTCGGCGCCCCCTGTGCCTACAGCCGGGATGGCCCTTCAGAGCTGTGCTGGCTGGTGTCATGACCCCTTTATGCCCCCGGCTTGGTCAGTCCCTGGATGTAGGACACACCAGGAAGGAGGTGTCACCTCTCTTCCACAGAGGCGGCCCCCAAGAAGCTGACAGCTGAGGGACTTCTTCCAGCAGCCTCCCCATACATAGGGGAATGAGTCCTTTATTTTGGGACTTTGGGAGAGATCTGGGTTGTACATCGCAGTACCCACCACCACCCCAAGCCCAAAACATTCCCCTCCAGCAACCATCCAATCTCTCATCTTCCTACTTTTTTTTTGTTTTTGTTTTTTGAGACAGAGTCTCGCTCTGTCACCCTGGCTACAGTGCAGTGTTGTCATTACAGCTCACAGCAATCTCAAACCCATGGGCTCAAGCGATCCTCCTGCCTCAGCCTCCTGAGTAGCTGGGACTACAGGCATGCACCACCACGCCCAGCTAATTTTTCTATCTTTAGTAGAGATGGGATCTCGCTCTTGCTCAGGCTGGTCTAGAACTCCTGAGGTCAAGTGATCCTCCTGCCTCCGCCTCCCAGAGTGTTAGGATTGCAGGCGTGAGCCTCGGCCGGCCTCTCATCTTCCTTCCAACCAACCTCCCCGCCCCCCAGCTGTCTGTCCTCCCTTCCTCACCTCCTGGTCACTCCCCAGATTATGCTCTTGCTAGTTTCCAGTCTGCTACCTTCAAATCCATCCACCTCTTCCAGATGAAGGGATTTTTAGAAAACTCAAGAGTTGGCTACATCCCTCCAAGTAGCCCCCCAAAGTCCAAGCTCCTGTGCATGGCATTTAGGGTCCCCCATGACCCAGCCCTGCCTCTTTTCCCACCCCCTCTCACGGCTGCTTCCCTCACACCTGATGCTCCAGTAATGCCTGACTGTAATTCCCTGAGCACGATGGGCCATTTCATGCTGCTGTGCTTTTGCACGGGCTGTTTCCTCTCTGCCTGGCTAACTTCTCTCTCCCTCCTTCTTAAAGACACACTCTGAGGTCATCTCCTTGGGAGCCTTTCCTGGAGCCAGCCCTCCTGCCCCACCCAGGTTTGGCATCAGGGCTTCCCAGCTGCTCACCTGCACCCCTGTCTTGGCAGCTACCAGCTGTGCTCAGCAGCACACTGGGACCATTGCACGTGTGGCCAGGGGCAGCACACAGTGGTGTCTCCTGAACCCTGGTGGCATTCTTACCTGTCTCTTCCCGCTGCACCTGCAAGCAGCTCACTGTTCTGTTTGTCTGTGTCCTCACACCTATCCCAGAGCCCGGCACAGAGTGGGGGGGCCTTTGACATTGACTTAGGCACTTGAGGACTCCATGGACAGCAGCGGGGGTGTGCGAGAAACTGCAGAGGTGGAATCAGAGCATCCAGGACTGATTAGACTCAGGGCCGCACCCCCTCAAAACAGGTCTCCCTGGGAAGCAGAGCTGTCCTGTCCAGCACCGCCTGGTCCTTCCTCTCTGCGCAGTGTCTGCACCAGCCTCGCCCGCTCCGGGTATTGAATTCTCAAAACCTCAGAGGCACAGGCGAGCGCTGTACGTTTCCACTCTTCATTCTCCGTGGCATCACCGCCCCACACGCACACCGCATCACCGCTCCTCTCTCCCCCCTGCCACTGTTCCTGCCATCCCTGCTCCAGAGCTCCTGTGGGCCTGGGTCTTTGCCACACGATGCTTCAGTGATGTGATTTTGAGTCTCACTTCCTCCTCAAGTAAGGGCCCACCGCCCCAGTAGGAGATTAAGTTATTGGTTAGTTTATATGACTGTAAAATGTGTGCATGGAAAGGGTGGTGTGGTTACAAAGTGGTTACGAAGCCCAGGATTTGGAATCAAACAGACATGGTTTGAGTACAGGCTCTGCCATTTACATGCTGTGTGATCTTACCCAAGTTGCTTACACTCTCTGAGCCTCAGTTTCCTCATTTGTCAAATGGAAATAGATAATGCTAGAACCTTCTCAGAGGTGGTTGTGGGAATTAAATGAGAGAACACACAAAGTGCCTAGCAAAGCCTTCAAACTTGCATACATATCAGTGGACATAGATTTAGAAATTTCTGGCAACTAACAGTGTCCAACAATGATAAAAAGAGCCTATCGATGCAGGTGTGCAAGCAGACATGGATTTACTCATTCATTCAACAAACGTTTACTGAGCGCCTGCTGTGTGCCGGGGCCCTTGCTGGGGCTGGGAGGAGATGCAGCTCCGAGGAAAGCTAGGCGTGATCCCTCTGCTCAGGGACGCCCAGCCCCCGAGAGCGTGACACATTCACCCAGTGATCGCACAGTGAATGTACAGCCAACCACTGTGATAGAGGCCATAAAGGAAAGTGACTCTGGCCACGATGTGTAGTGTGGGAGGCCGGGGAAGGCTTCCCCGAGGAAGTGACGGTAAGCTTCCATTGGAAGAAGTTAGCTTGGCCAAACAGAGGGGGGAACAGAGGAAAGTGCTCCGGATAGGGGAACCTGGTGTGCAGAGGCTGTATCATGAGAAGAGCTGTTGCATATTTGGGGACCTGGAAGTTGGCTGAAGTGGCTAAAGGCAGAGACAGAAGGGGAAGATGGCAAGAAATGAGGCTGGAGAGGTGGGCAGGGGCCACCCAGGGCCTGGTAGGTCACATGAAGGCAACAAGAAGCCTTCGGAAGCTTTTAAGCAGAAGCAGGGGTGATATGATTGGATCCGTGCTTTGATGAGGAAAAACCAATAGGGACTTAGGGGAGAAGGGCCAGGCAGATGCTGGGAACCAGCTCGGTTCTTACCTGAGTCCAGGCAAGAGGCCACAGTGCCTGGACTGGGCTGGGGATAAACACCTGGGAGTCACCTGCACAAGGACAGTGGCTGAAGCCATGGTGTGGGCAGTCGAAGTTGCCTGTGGAGAGAATCTAAAAGGATAAGAGAGACTCAGACAGTCTCAAACTCCAACTTCTGCAGCTCAGTAGAGTCAGGTATGGTAGCCAAGGAGGGTAAGAAGTGACCAGAGAAGTAGGAGACGAACTGGGAGAGTATTACCCAGATGGAACAGAGCAGAAGTTTCCATGGGGTTAAGTATTGCCAAGATGTCAGGTGAGATGAAGGTGGAAAAATATCCTTTGGTTTTACCAACAAGCAGTCCACTGGGGACCTTCCTGAGAGCCACTAAGAATGACGGCAGACCTTAATTAAGCTGGGTGGGATTCATGCCTGGCGTGGCTGTTTGCATGGCACAAAGAGCCATCAGCAGCTAATGTCCATGTCACCAGGATAACATTACATTGTCCAGAGAGATCTGGATCAAACAGGATTGGCTCATGAGCTCAGAAAGTCTCATCAGGACTATTGGAGCACACAGTGCTGTTCTTTTCCAGTGACCATATAGCCTGTCAACTTCATATATCTATTTGTTTGTACAACATGTAACACTGGCAAATTCATTGCCTTGAGTCTGAGCCATAAGCAATTTGCTATCCTGTACGTTGCTTGACGGAAGCTCCCGACAAGCCGACATGTGCGGATTTTGCATACATAGTGCAGACGATGCATTTGGTAAATCGCTTCAGACGCATCCCTTGGGGAAGGTGCTGCAGGCTCTGTCGCCCCTACAGATGGAAGCTGACAAGGAAAAGATGGGTCCAGATTGGGATCCCTGGACTCCGTGTGAGAACAGACTGGAGGGAGCCAGAGCGGACATGGGGAGACAGAGGAGGGTCTGTGGTTCTGAAATGCTGCACGGCCCCTCACCTGGGGCAGTGGAGGGGGACCACAGACAGGAGCACGGACCCCCAGGAGCACTAATCTGGAGCATGCTTTTGACCCTCCCACCTCCTGGGCCAGCCTCCAGGTGCATGCTTTTGTTCACAACTGGAAAACACCCGTGGAATTTTTGATCAGACTCCCACATTCATAGTAACCCAACCCAGTTCCTTCCACCCTCGTCTGCAAAGCAAACATCTTCTTCTTGATCAGTAGTCACA
>RJWJ010033492.1:0-17863 GCA_004363605.1 Indri indri | reverse complement strand
GATAAATGCACAAATACAAGATAAAACTGCTTCTTAAAATTTCTACTTGGAAAAGTTTGTGCTAGATTTTGTCCCCAGTTATCAGCTTCCCTCCCTGTGACAGGATTATACATCTCTACCAGTGGCTGTGTGACTTGCAATGCTTCTCTCTGGCATGAGTATACTTTCCCATCCCAATGAGGTTAAGCATGGCCATTTGACTTCCTTCCATCAACGGAATGTGAGTAGATATTAGTGTGTAACATCTAAACAGAAGCTTTAAGTGCTGTTAAACAATTCCTCCATGGGAATACACATCATTGGTAGGACATACTCCTACCCATCTGTATCTCAGAATAAAGAAGGTACATGGAAAAGTGACATGGAATTGACACAGAATGTGAGCAAGAATAAAAACCTATTGTAAGCCCAATGTAATATTATTTGTTACTGCTACAAAACCTAGCAGAAACTGACTGATACAAAATTACCTTATCTGTAAGTCCTTATGAATTCTTTCATTTTAAATATTTAATTTGAAATAACAGATACTGTTTTTAAAAAGCCAAAGAACTCCAACAAGGCTACTTGTGGATATAGGGTTCTCTCTAGGTTCTCTTCAGTGATTTGATTAAAGAAGAGGACCAGAAAATTAAAAAAAACTCAGTAATCATTCCTAAGGATACAATCTTACAACTTCAAATGTTAGATATCATTGTAAGTTGATATTTTGGAAGATTTTAAAGATCACCATAAACAGTAATATATTAGTGATGACTTTACAAAAATTAAGACGATAAAACCCCCAAATTAACAGATAAGTAGCAACAACAACATATCATTAAGTAAATAGTTAATTCTCCCTGAGAACAACATTTTCAATGAGCTCTTAAGGATGTATCATAGACTGGAAGACATAGATTAGGGGAAGTGTACTTTTAGATAAAGGTAACACTTTTAGGTAAGAGTTTCTGAAAAATAGATAGAGTTTTATGTGTGAAAATTTGCAGACCTGAAGATAAAGCAGAAAATTTAAAAACTAGGTTGAAGTCACTTTGACACACTTATGAATGGTTTGTTCTAATTCCCTGGAACAGCCTCTAGAACTTCTTCAGCCCTGCAATACCTGATGTTTTCCATAGGAGATAACTGTTCTCCCTAAAGTTGACAGTGGTGGTCAGGGAGCTTAGTCATATGATTTTCTTCCTTATTCTCCTTCCCTGTTTATTTGGCTTCAGTTGTCTAGTAGTCTGAAGATGGTATTTTAAATTGGGAAGCTGGCAAACCATTCTGAGGCAGCATTTATAGGATCCACTTCCTTTCCATCCCTTTACAAGGTCCTTCCAGGATCTGAGAATATAGAAAGTTCAGTCCCAAAAGATTTTGTCTGCATTAGCTTAAAATTCTGACTTATAGCATTTTAGAGTCAGCAAAAGTTCTATAAATCTGGCACTGGCTTAGACTGTATTATGAAATCTGAAACTTGGAAGCACCATGAGAAATATTTATCAAGATACATGTATTATACATACAAGGTCAGTTGATTGGAAGGGCAAATGTACTTCAGACATCAATGTGTGACTTTGATCTAGCAGTTCCTTCTTCAGATTGATATTCTTAGTCTCTTCAAGTTTTCATTCCATGGCACGATTCCAAACCCTTAGGATTCTTAATGAATATTATCGTGTGTTGAAATATGTCCTCCAAAAAGGTAAGTTGAAGTCCTCCCTGTACCTGGGAATGTGACCTTATTTGGAAGTCTGATCTTCGAAGATGTGTTAATTTAAGGATCTCAAGATAAGATCATCCCAGATTTAAAAAGCTCTAAAGGAAACAGTGTACTAATGATATTTTCTATATTTCTTTCTTTAGAGCTTTTTTAATCATGGAGTTTCACTCTCCTACAATATATTATACTGATTATATATCTCACTTTTTTTGCAAATCTATTGGTTGTAAATTTTATTTTTTGGCTGTAATCATTTGATATAAAAATATCTTGTGATGTGTTTATAGCATGCATATCAAATTAAAATTAAAATATTTGTTATTGTTTTATGATATAAAATTGGACTTTAAAAATTTATCACACCATAATCCTACAAGAAAGATTCAACATTTCCTGGTTGTGTGATGAAGAGTTCCCAGGAGTATATGCCTGAACTATAATAATATTCATCAAACTTGTGTAGAGAAGGGAACTTTTAGAAAACCCTCATGGACACCAGTGTTGAATCAAATTATTTATGATAATTTCATTTAAATATGTAATTATATAAAAGTTTTAGGCATGACCATAAAGTCAAAGCAAATGATGAAATTCAAAATAAAGCTACAAACCCATTAAAATTTAAATAAACTACATTAATATGATGAATGGTATTGTTTTCCTGAAACTAAATGGGCAATCTTTAATTTACTACTAGAAATATATTTGCATATTCTATGTTTCACTTGGGACACAGTCTATTCTTTAGATTTTGAGCATGGTGGACCAGCAATTAAATCATCCTCATTATTATTATTTTACTTTTCAATTTATCAATTATTTTGTTTTTAATCACTAATCCATAATTTTAATTAGGTTAATTTGCTGGTATATACTAAAATATAACATTATAATAAAAACAATTTTAACAGAAATTACTTATTGCTTAATTACTACTAAACTTTCTGCAAAAGAAATAATTTTAATTGAAATGGTCTGTTTCAAAGTAATGGCCTTGAAGCAAGTATGATAAGTAAAATGTCATTTTGGTTTTTATTGGATAGTATTATTACAACTAGGAACTTTCTTTACATTTTCTTATAGTTTTTCCTAGAAGTGACTGTGGAATTTGCCAAATACCCTTTCCGCATCTGTCAGTGCTGTGTGTGTGTGTGTGTGTGTGTGTGTGTGTGTGTGTGTGTGTTGGTGCGTGTGTAGTTCTAAGCCACTTTATCTCATATGTAGATTTATGAAATCACCACCACAATGAAGATACAGAACTGTTTCATCATCACTCCTTAACAGTTGTACCCAACTTTATTCCTGTTCCCCTGTCAATTGCTAATCTGTTCATCTCTATAATTTTGTCATTTCAAGAAAGTTATATAAATGGAATCATACAATATGTAACCTTTTGAGACAGCTTTATTAATTTTCACTCAGCATAAGGCCCCTTTAGCCTTGTTCCCAGGAACACTGCCCAGGAAACCTCTCATCAGGAAGTTTCCATCTCAGAGTATATTTCCTGGCTTACCCCACCTAAGAGTAAACTGGAATGATACTAATGCCTACGTCTCTAAGTTCTCATGTGTATACAATGAGGATTTAGACACACAGTGTTTATATAAGCACTTAACAAATATTAATCATTATTTTATAATGGAATATTACAAAAGGACCTTCTCTATATTCATACTTTATCTAAAACCTCAAAGCTCAGGATAGTAGCTGAGAATGTTTTACATATTTTAAAGATAAGTTGCTAGATACATCCACACAGAACTTAGAAAAGATAGTGGAACTGGTCTGGCCTTGCTCTATCACCATCATCCACCTCCCACTTTTGTAAAGACTAGAAATATAAAGGAGATTGTTTGAAAGGAGTTTGTGTAAGTATAGATATGCTTGGCTTTCTGTTCCGTCCCCTGCCCCAAGCATGCACATGAGACTGTGCAGCATGTGAAAGAGATTTGGGAAAAACTTACATGTGATCCTGGAGATTTGAGGGCATACCTGAACAAAGAAAACAGAACCTACTTTTCACACAGACAAGACTGAAGGAAAGAACCTGGCTGGATGTGTCTGGGATGGCAAGACAAGGAACGAACAGTTAGTTTGGGGCAAGCTTCACTTCTACCATTTGTCGGGCAAAGAAGCATTTATTACATGCATGTGGAAAAGTAACTGCTACAGGGCACAACTGTGCTCACCCATCATGGTGACTTGTCTACATGGGTAGAGATTTGTAGTAGGAGAATGTGGTTGGTGGTGCCAATGTAGTCAGAATGTGGAGAAGCAGCCTACAAGGAGTTAACCAAAAACTATTATACTTCTTTAGAGAACTGGGCAGTGTGGATGGCGGCTTCAGAATAAATTTCCAAAGATAGAACAAATGCACCCATGAAAGATGTTTGGCTCATGAAAGATGGCTGTCTACCATGGCAGTAATGGTCAAGAGCCACATTATAATTAACTCCCTGTGCCTTCTAATCCCTCCTTCCTAAATTCTAATACTGGAAGAGACAACAACAGGAAAATGAGGAAGTTGTGGCAGTTTTAAAACACATCTGTAAATTTTTTGACATGTCTCCTATCAAAAGATGACATCTAATTTCCCTAGCCTTGAAATACACTGGCTTTGTTATTAAATTTATTAAACTTTCTGGGTCCATGTTTTAGTTGAGATTCTATTTAATACCATGTATATGGATTATGTTTATTTTAAAATTCAACTTATAGCCTTTTAAAAACAATTACAGTAGGTTTATTACTCTTACTTCAGTAACGTTCTTTTCTGTATTGTTTCATTTTCTTCCTATATGTTGTATAAATAAAGAATATTTTTTCTCAGGTAAAATGATACGTTATAGATTTTTATCTTACTTATGGTCACACTCAATTTTCTCCAAAAAAATTAAATCTATATTTATCAACATTTAGGTTGGAATTATCATTTGATTGCATAGAAATGATGAAAATATTAAGCGCACTTGTATTTTATTTTAACTGACACTCATAAGCTTGCCCTTCTCATCAATTATTATATTTCCACAATGTTTATTCTCTTTTTATGATCAATAATATTACTTAATTTTTGCTATAGTATTTTTTTCTCTCTTTACTTCTTTCTTTAACTAGGTGATTTTTATTTGTTATTATAGCACATTCTCTTATCTTCAATTTTTCCTTGGTTTATATCAGCTGCATTTTACTTTCAAGATCACAAATAAATTGATGTCTAAAATGTACTTCTAATACATAGACCAAATCTTTCTCAAGCTTAAGCAATTCCCAAATCTCTTATATGCCTTGTTCAGATCCTTCTTTCAGTTCATAGAATCTTTTCTTAGGTTTTGATTGTTTTCCTTTTTTTGTAATAGAAAGTTGGCTGAGACTTTTCTTTTTGCCTGTAGCTACTGCTAAAACTTCAAAGATTCAATAAGTGGATAAGCACCAGCATGTTCTAAAAGGAGTTTCTAGATACATGTCTGTAGGGCTGGTCTAACTATTTGGCAGACACATCCTAAAGTGACCGCCATATGTATTATGCCTGCCCCTGTGTATTCCCCTGTCCTTAAGTCTAGGTGGAACTTGTAGCTTGCTTCTCAACAACAGAATATGACCAAGGTGATGGGATGTCACTTCCTTGATTAGGTTGTTATTTGTCAAAGTGATTTGAATGTCACTTATATAACTTAGATATAAGTAGATAAGACTCCATTTTTAAGACTCCCACACAGCCAACTGCAGAGAGAAACTCTTCTGCTAACATTAAAGAGGCAAACAGATATATTGAAAACCACCTACAAGGAGGTTCACATAGCAGGGAACTGTGGGAAACTTCAAGTACGTGATGACAGCTTCCAACCCATAGCCAGTAAGAAGCTGGGGCCCTCATACGACTGCAAGGAAATGAATTCTGCCAGCTGTCTGCATGGGCATGGAAATAGATTCTTTTCTAACTGATCCTCCATGTTAGAACACAGCCTGACCAGTACCTCAGTGTGGGCTGTAAGACCCTGAGTCAAGGACCTAGCCAGGCCTGGACACCTGACCCACAGGACATTGTAAAATAATAAATACTGTATGTAATACATATTGTTTTAAGCTGCTACATCTGTGGTGATTTGTTACATAATAATAGAAAACTGATAGAACTATTAATAGTTCTCTGTCTGTTAATCATCCAACTCCATCCTTCTTTATATAGATAAAGAAAAGACCAGAAACTGCACAGAGAAGTGTTGAGATAGTGTGATATAACGCTAGTTAGTGGGAGTGAGCCTTGGGTTTTACCCTCCCCTCTTTGTGGGGGAGAAGAGAAGAATTGTTCCACACTCCTACCTACCCCAAGACAAGTGAGAAGAGCTCTAAGAAAATTACTTATAGATATCGTGGGTTTCTGGAGAGCTAGCACTAATCGGCCCACCCTGTGGTAACAGACTTTTTCTAAGAATGTTTCATATATCACTGGAATTTGGAGAGATACATAAACAAAGGCATTGTTCTTGCTCATGTCTGTAAAAGTCTGGCTTCTGTCTGCAATAGCTCAGGAAGAAGGGGTTTGAGAGAGAAAGCAGTAGCACCACACTGCTTGCCAATCATTTGTCAAGACAAGAATCCCTGAGTTTTTACAGAGGCTATTCAGTATCTTGGTGTCTTGAAGAGTACCCAACCCAAGATGGTGGTTGACCAGAATGAAAGAGAATGAATGGTAATGACGTTATGTGGTATACTTTAAAGAGCAGAACTGATATGGGGACGTGAAGGGTCCCTCAGAAAATTTATCCCCCTGGACAGAATACTCTACAGTGCAGAAATCCATATGATGCTTTCAAATAACTCCCCAAACCATCCCCTAATAAGACAGCCTCTGCCAGGAACTGAGTGCCTGCCATAGAGACAATGACAGTATCATACCAACACCAGTGATTTAGGACTTTTCTCTTTTTTTGTATAAAATCTCCTTCTACCAATTTGGTCCAGCAACAGAAGAGGAAGGACAAGTAAATGGACAGATCATGGGTATTTTTTCTCCCCATAAATTCCCTAAGACCTGAGTCAGTTATGGAATCAGAGTAGAAGATAAATTTTTACCCTTGGGGGAGTTTGCTATTTTAAATTAAACTCTATTGGACTTTAATCTGTTTTAACCCTGTAAGTGATCAGAAAGAAGTGGGATTTGTTTTTGTATCACCAAGCGATAGAGAAAGGAAAGGTAGTAAGACCAAATCAAAGGCAGTGGTTGCAGAAAAACAGAAATAGCCTTTTTTGTTCCCATCAAGTACAACCATTAGTGTTATCTAATCGCCTCTTTTCTCCTTTGTTATTTATTCCTAAATCAGGGCAGATCTCTGTAGGACTGCTATTATGAAACTCCTACCCCACCCAGTGTAGGGAGGGCCTCTATGCATTCTTTCACTCCTACACCTTTTGATTCTTTCAATCAAAGGGGAACTGAACTGGGAAATGTTGTAGTTCACCGTCACCAATTCAACCAGTTTGAGGATGGTAAGTTATGATCTATAGTTATGAGCACTCTTAGAGAACTTTGCCTCTACACAATTATTTTTCTCTAGATTTCCTAAAAAATATTATACTAAAAGCAAGTTTTCGACTCTGGAGTTCTATTAGCTGTCTTACACTCAAAGTACACAGTATTGATAATCCTATTCTTCCACCAAGAATTTTGTCTACTAGAGTTGGAAGAATGTTACATCCTGGGGATGATGCATGGTACCCCTAGAGTTTGGAATTTTCTTGCATCAGAACACATGGGCCACATTAATGAAGTCCGCCTGAACTCAGCACAAATGCCCACCAATTTCTTAATAATATGCTGCATATAATGCAGCAATTCCCTAATATTTACTTGGATATCTGTTGGTTGGAAATGGCAAAAATGAATCCATTATGGCCTTTCCAAACCTTGAGCATTTGCCCCATTCTCTTGCTCCTCCAAATTAAGAAATTTCCTTTCAGACTTTACAAATATTCTCCCAGGCTGACGAGAATCTTAATTATTGCTTACAAGTAAGTACTACTTTATTTATTTAAAAGTAGAAGTGACTGAACATCTAGATTTTTTTGAGGATACTCCTGGTTTAAATTTGTTTGTTTCTGTGATATAATTATAAATAAAGTGACTTTTATTTTCAAAAGTAACTTATTTGGGGCCACAAGTTTTGTATTCACCCTATGAGAAATCAAGCATCACTCCAAATATTTTATTATACAACCTAGCACTTATTCCTGTAACCCCACTAATGCTGTCTCAGAATGTTCTTGATTCTTTTTAGATAAAGGGGCTCCTAAAAGAGTGAGATTAATCTCACTTCTATCACACCCTGCCCTTGCCTTCAGATCTCGTCCTCTATCATTTTAATTTCTGTAATAGCATGTTAACATTTTTTAGGAAAAGGAATTTTAAGTTAGTGCACAGGTTGCTTCTTCCTCAGTTTGTTCCCATTTGCTCTATAACTGGTCAATATTTCTGTTTTATAATATGTAGTTCACTGTCATCTAGTTTGATAACCCATGAAGGTTTATATTTTCCTATTTAAGTTTTCCCCCATCCATTTCAGGCAACTTCTAAACGGAGGGGTTGGGAATGCATCCTATAAGAAATTTTCTGTGTATGGAATTGAAATTCTTTGTGTATAAGACTAAACATTTACAACTTGTGCTGCATATATGATCTCATTTAAGCCAAGGAAGACTTTTCTTACATGGCATGTAGGAAAAAACATACTTTGCACACATGATATGGCAACTCTTCCCAAAAGATCTCATCTACTGAGCCCTAAAATTTATAAGTTGGGACTCAAGTTGGGGTTAAATATTTCACATGCTAGATCATTTTTTAAACAGAAATTACTTATGGAATTTGGCCAAGATATTAACTCCACAATGCTGTTCTGTGAGTTAGTTTAACTCAAAAAACCATGAAAACTTAAAAGCACTGTGACTCAAGCGGCGATTGTGGCTGCAGACAGAAAATAGAAGGAAGAAGAGTAGCAACACCCAAACTCACTCTGTGCTGTTTATAAGACACAAGCAGATGAACAGACACAGCAGACACTCGCAAGGGCAATGATCGTACTGCATTTGGACATTACTAGCTCGCTTTCATTTCTGCCTTTCTCTCCTCTATTGTTTTGAGTAGAAAGTGGAAGTTATTTTTTCCAGGTAGATTTCTAGCTGGCAAGAGCAGCAGGCATAGAAATAGCAGTAATACTAATCCTTTGAAGGTTTGGCAAGGGCAATAGGTGGTGGAACAACATAAGGTAAAAGTTGTGTTTGGAAATTGAAGATTTTTAACAAATGTTCTCTACAATTAAGAGGCTCAGTTCTGTACGACTGCTTCAGGGTAAGGTAGTACTTTGGTGGAGGGAGATGGACTCAGCAGATCTTACATTCACAATTTACTGGCAGAACCTTTCCAGTGTATATCACATTGTGAAAAGCCAATAGGAAAATATACTAGTAAATACTGAATTTCAAGAATCCACTCTGATCCAGAAGTTCTACCTTTCTTCAAGAGTAATTGGAGGATATAAAAAGAAAGATGAGATTTTCTATTTCCCTCTGATTTTACCTCCTAGATTTTGCAAATTTTTGGTTTTCTGTGTGGGATAATAAGCTGTGTATGTGATAAGTATAAGTCATAGGCTTTGGGGCTTCTAAAGGGACTTTACAATCCTCTAGTCCAGTGATTTACCTGGTTACAAATCAGAATATCCAGAGTGGACATTCCAAATATGTGTTTTTCGCAAGATGCTTTGGTGCTCTTGGTGATTGAAGGGTTTTGGAAACCACTGAGCTGGTACTTCCTTTTCAGATACTTGAATGCCTGATTGGCAAGAGGTCAGTATTCAATTATACTTTAATTCATAGCAGAGTGGGGTAAATAAAATGTACCCCACTCTGCTATGAATTGATCTATGTCTATCAGAGTTCCCCTCCCCTTGTGTAATCCTTCTTTGAAACTTATATTTATAAAATAAATGATGGCTTCAGTTTTTTTTTTTGTTTTAATTTCAATTTTATCCTCATCTCTGGGCTGCAGTCTAGATGGCTTACAGTCAATTTGTTTTTCTTCTCTTCGGTGCCACTGAGTTTAAATTGTTTTCTGCCCATCTAGAAGATTTCTCTCCCTTAATGTTATGGAAGAAGATGAACTACTCATTGAGCTGGCAGGAGTAAGAGTACTAGGATTAGTTTGGTTTCAGAAATGATATATGGCTGTACAAAATCAGCAGAGATTCATATCCTGGAAGACTAGTTAGTCTATCACGGCTGCTGCCATTATTTCTCAGTCCACAAATCTGCAGGCAAACCATCAAGGTCAACTACAACTATTTTTGAATTCTCTGGTTTTGTTTTCAGCAAAATTGATTGGCACTGCTTTCAAATGGTCATGGGGAAGTATTTAAGGGGTCAAACCAAGTTAGGTGAAGCTGATGACTAAAGAAAATATAATAATTGATTATTTTTACCTAATTAACTCCCGAGATGCTCTGATGCCTGGCCAAAATATTAAATTGGTAAAAATATTTCTTCAGCTATGTTAAACTTCTCCTCATTTCCTTCCCCACAATCAATCAACCGCTGAAGAACTGGCTCCCCATTTTTTTTTAAAAGCATCTAATACTTTATACTAGCAGTTGTTCCTTCAGTTAAAAGCAAAATCAAGCTTTTCAGTCATTTGATTAATTAATGGATGATCCTAACCCCTGGGATCAACCAGTTAGGGAGTATGCTTTTAGATAAGAGTGTTTTTTTTTTTTTTTAACTGTTTTTGAGTTTCATCCTGAGCCTATGGCATAGAGAGAATAAGAGACCCTCCTGGGGTTGGGGAACTTTCAGAATTCAGTGAGCTGCACTGTGCTTTATCAAAGATCAGGCTATTTTGTTTGATAATTGCTAAAATTCAGATAAATAATTTGTTTCTTCCTCAGAGCATAAGTTTCAACTAGAATCATAATTGAATAGTGTTATTCTCATTCTAATGAGTCAGCATAAACATCACAACCCAAAGGTTAGTGGTAATGGCAAAATCAGTAAACCTTTAAATAATTCAAAGCATTCCAAATGAAATTCTAAAATTTCAGGATGATTATTTGCTAACGTATCTATTGCTCTTTATAGTTTATAAAGGGCTTTCAAATACATGATCTTGTTTAACATTCACCACAGGCCTTGAAGATGATTTCTATTATCCTTATTTAATAGATGAAGTAACTGTGCTCAGAGCTGAAAGTGGTAACTGCCATCCCCAACCCAGGTCTCTTGATTCTTAGTCTATTGATTGCTCCATTACATGAATCATCCCAATCACCCTGTTATGATAGTTTGTGTTTTGCAAAATATAATAAATATGTCCAACTTTGCATTTGTTTAGAAACTTGGAGGATATATCTGACTGGCAGTGAAGTAAGCACATGTGATATTGAAGAAAAAGCCCAGGACTGAGAATTGAAAAAAAAAAAAAAAAATGTAACATTATCTTGATCCTCCTACCCTTTACTAATGATGTGACCTTGGAAAAGTTGTTTAAGTTTCTCTGAAATGTACTTTTCTTTTCTTTTCTTTAAAAGGGATGTTGATAATTCCTGGTGGGTCACAGTTTTAGTTTTCTATGGCTACATAACAAAACACCCACAACCTAAGTAACAACAGTTTATCTTTTCTTTTGATTCTTGCATTAGCAATTGGAGCAGAGTTCAACAGGGAGGTTCTTCTGCCCCACTTGGCATTTGCTGGGGGCATTACTTTGGCTGCATTTAGTTAGCAGCTGAGTTGGCCAGGAAGATCCAAGAAAGTTGTCTAACATGTTTGGCACCTCAGTACTCCTCCATGTGGTCTCCGCTTCTGTCTCTGTCTCTCTCTGTGTAGTTTCTCCTCACTCAGTAGTTTTTCCTGGTTTTCTTTTTAGTATGTGGGTGGCTTCTAAGGAGGAGAAAGAGGAATATGTTGGACCTCTTCTCTTAAAGGCTAGGCCTGGAACTGGTACAAGATCACTCTCTCCACATTCTATTGTCCAAGCAAACTCTCAAGGCCAGCCCAGATTCAAGGGAAGGGAAAATCAATTTCATTTCTTGATGGGTGGAGCAGTAGGCACATACAGGGAAAGAAGAGATTAATGGCACTTTTGGAAACTATACCACGGTGAGCCTTAGATGCCTCTTGTGATTACTCAGTAAGATACTGAAAGTTGCATTTTTCAAACACAAATCATTATTAGGTGCCTGCTATAGCCAAGAGCCGTTCTGAGCTCTTGTAGCATAGAACAAAATAGTTGTAGTTGTAAACAAAATAAATTTTGTTTCCTGCCTCATGGTAGTATAAAAGGCAGATATCAACTACATAAATATACAGATAAGCATTGAATTACAAATATGGGCAAGAGCTATGAAGGAAAACTATAGAGTACTATAGCACAATGGCCTAGTTTAGATTAATGGGCCAGGAAAGCATCTGAGCAAGTGATATTTGTGTTTAGGGCTGCAATCTGAGTTGGAGTTAGCCATGTGAAAAGGAGAGGGATGAACATTCCAGGCATAGACCACAGCACATGGGATGACTTTGAGATGTGTTTCAAGCACTGAAAGGTGACAGTGGCTGGAACATTAAGAGTCCAGAGTACATACCTGGAAAAGCAGGCAGGCATGGCCTTGTTATTACTGTATGAATTTTCCCCATTTCATCCAGATGTTGAAAGGCAGTTTAATCAAAGATTATATCCATGCAACAATATTATGGAGTGGCTGGGTGTGTCTTGTAATATATGAATGCTCAAAGAGATTCTATAGTTTGCTTCCTTTTTGTTAAATATGTTCCCACAGTCACTGACAGGTGTGTGTGGGCAAGAAGGGAAAGGAAAGAAAACAACTTTCAAAGATAGAGATTGAGGAACTTATTTTATCAAAAAAGCTCATTTTTCCCTTCCTGAGCATCTATAATTCCTAATGTATTGCTCTTATGGCTTCTACATCGTTAAGTGAATCTGAAAACCTACCTGCAGGTTCAATCTGCATCAGGCCTGCAAACACAAAATTGAATTAATTAATATTGTAATTGAGTTGACAAAGTCCTCATGAAAATGACTAGGCCTGAAATTTTAATTATACATGCAGAACAAAGAATGTGTTCCAAATGTGATTTTTTTTTTTTCAAAAAAGTCAAGCTCAAAACTAAATGATAAATTCAAAGCCAGATAGAACAGGCTCTAAATCATCACGGATCTTGGATATCAATGCTTGGTACAGAAAAAATAAATGGAAAAAGATACAGTGCCTCCTGATAGAGGAAAATAATCTGCTAGATAGTAATTCACACCAATTCACTGCCTGTTTACCACATATTTATTGTGTGCCTAGCCCCATGCAGTGTGTTTACCGGGGATACAAAGAAGTGTATGATACTATACAACTCATAGTCTTGCTGGAAGGACAGCATCATATCCAGGAAAGCAAAGTGGCAAAATAATATACCATGAAGAATATAAAATATATTGATAAAAAGTCTTGAAATTTAAAGGATAGCCCCTTATGTGTGAAGACAAGTAAAATTAATTGGATCTGTTTAGGTTTGAAAAGTAGCTACTGTAATTAGATAACACAATGTCATATTTTTGTTGTCTTCCTAGCATCCATTTCCCTCTCCCTCCTCCCATCTATAGTTATGGGTATAGAACCTAGAATAGCCAGTCTATGCCTTTTATCTACATGGCTCAATAATGAGGTGAGCTGGGACACGTGATTGGAGTGAATCTTCACAGTCGTGCTGGGAATGCAGGGATAGCTCTTGTCTCCCACTGGCTATGAACTAGGATAGATGTAAACCAAGAACTGCTGGCAGTCACAGGGACTTATCTGCCTGAGAAGAGACTCTATACTGAGCAAATGTTGAGCCAAGATTTGAAATATGAAAAAAGGGTTGCCTAAAACTACATTTGCTTTTGCATTGTTTTATTTTATTTTGTTTTATTTTACGCTTTGCATCCCAGAGCAATCTAACAGAGAAGAAGGCTACCACTTAGGTTTCCTGTCCTTTTGTGACTCTTGGACAATTCACATTACCTAATCAATACCTGCTTTTCATTACACTGTGTAAGAGGAATGGCCAAATAATTCTTAAGATCCCCTCTCATCTTAAAATTCCATGACACTAGTTTGTTACAAGAGTTCTATCCAACACCAGACCTGACCAATTCCTCTAAGCTGTCATCAAAGTTTATTATATTAGCTGGTATGGAGAGTTTGGGGCAAAAAAACAAAAACAAAAATAAAACCTCAGTCTCAATTCCTGGCCACATAATAAAGAATACTTATGTCCCTCCCCACCCCCCCCCCATATACTTTTACAGACTTAAAAAACAATCCTGGCATGGTGGCACACACCTGCAGTCCCAGCTACTTGGGGAGGCTGAGGCGGAGGATATCCTGAGTCCAGGAGTTCTGGGCTGTAGTGCACCATGGCAGTAGATGACGGAGTGTTCGCACTAAGTTTGCCATGAATATGGTGACTTCCCAGGAGCAGGGGGATCACCAGGTTGCCTAAGGAAGGGTGAACTGGCCCAGGTTGGAAACAGAGCAGGTCAAAACTCCCATGCTGATTAGTAGTGGGATGACGCTTGTGAATAGCCACTGTACTCCAGCCTGGGCAGTATAGCAAGAGCTCATCTCTTAAAAAAACAAAAACAAAACAAAAACAAAAAACTAATTTATAATTATATACAATCCATAAATTATTAGAATACCTTAAAACAATTTTTAACTTCATACTGGACTGTATACTGTCTAAAGCAGACTTCATGTCAAATTCAAATGTGTATTGGCAGAGCCTAACATGGTACCCGGGTTGCCAGTTAAAGAGATTTCAAGGTTCCACAATGTGTCAAGAAAGAGGGAGGGGGTTGGGTGCCAATATCCTGTATGTTAACTTCAACTAAAAAAAAAAAAATCACAAGTTCAGTAGAAGAAAAACAAGAGACATATGAGATTGTAAAGGTGTTTTTTTTCATTCGTTTGCCTATGCAACAAGAAATAAAGTGATAGAACTAAGATTACAGAAATAAGTTTGGCCACTCCTGGAGGAGAATTAGAAACTGTTAAGCCTCCTCTCTATTTGGTATTCAACAACATCCAGCAATAATAACTTCATTGCTTCTGACATTTTTCTACATTCTTCCTTAATTAATTATTTTTTTCTCACCTTCCTTGGAAGGCAAGCTCTTATTATTAATAGTAACCCACAGTATACCAATGAGATAATCTGTATAAACTAACAAGGGCATATGCAGCCTGGAAGGTACTTTTTTGTTGAAGAATGTCACATTGAAGTACATTGTTTAAAGTGAATTTTTAAAATAATTCCAGTGCCGTATTTACCATTTTCAGTGATAATATTAATTCTTACCTCACTGTAGCACTTGATAATTTACAGAGCACTGTACATACTAATAAAGGTCACCATAAAAAATACCTCTATTTATAATCTCTGTGGACAGGTATATGTTCTCCCATCCAAGGATTGGGAAAATGTAGGCTTGTTCTAGACAAATAAGAGTTATCAGCTATGTCTGTCAACTCAGAAGCAAAGAAAGTAACTGAGTTGGCTGAAGGTGACAAATGATTGTAATAAAATGTTTGATTCACTGAGGGTTTCCACTTCACAAAGTTAAGCCATCAACATGCTCAGCTCCCTGTAAGCCCCACTGACAAGCTAAGTCTTAGTGGTGACAAAGATACGTCCTTAGAACAAACCAGAAAGTCACTCCCTAGGAGTCAAACAATCAAGCATAAGCTTAGAATGAAAAAAGAATTAAATAACAAGAAAGTATCTCTGTGGCCAGAAGGTATGGAACATATCCAAATCCAGTTAATGTAACCAGGATGTATACACAAGCTGAATGCCTTTAAAGAAAATGGTAACCTAATCCATACCATTCAAGCCTTCCCTTCCTTCATTTATTCAAATTTTTATTAATCATATTTTTAAGTGACAGGCATCAGAACGTTAGAGGCTAAAGATACAAAGATGACTCAGACATGACCTAGGCTTTAAGGATTCACAACACAGCAAGAAATACATTATGTGTAAACATATAATAACAGTACCGTGTGGGAAGTGTTATAAGAGGCATTTACAAAGTATTTGTAATACAGAGAAAGAAACAATTACTCTCTGGAACAAGAACAGTCAAGAAGGAAGTTACAATGGAGGTTCTGTTTGAGCTGGTTCTTCAGGATTGAGTATTGGAGGGATCTCTAGCTAGAGTCCCAACATAATGGGCAGGGATACTGAAAATACCTTACAATACCAAATATCTAGATATCACCTATTTTTTACATTATAGGGATAAATTAGAGCTGTTACTAAGGATGTGAGATTGTCAGGCTGGGAGCCTCAGAGTTGTTGATTAGGTAGGAAATGTATGCAAAAAGTGACCATAGAAAAGTGAGTTCTGATTTGGGTCTGAGGGATGGTTGGATACACTGAGACATATGGCAGAAGATTACATTTAAAGTACTATAAAAAAGAAGGTTGCCATGGCAAAACTTTAGGCTTCATTTAAATCTAAATGTGCTATTTTCATGCAATGTAAATGAAATAGAGCAGGTGTACTAGAAGTACCATTGATTAGGAAACATTCAATATTTGGAAAGGGGCAAGAAATATAGATGGTGACATGCTGGGAGCTGTATAATTAACTCTTGAATTTTATAATGAGCTGATATTTAGGGATTCCCTTGGTGTGCAGATGTATATAAGATATTAATTTTCCTCCCCCTCCAACTTTATTGTGTTACAGACCATGGAAGTCTTTGAAAATTAGAGTTTGGCAGATTGATATGAAAAAAATCATTAGTCCTTTCCAAATGGACCAAAATAGGAAAAAGTGTATTTCAGGGAGACATATAGAATGGGCATGAAAGAATAGGGTATGTCTTGTAAACATCAAATTCTACTGAGTATGTGACTTGAAGGAAGAAATATTGCCTACTACTTTGGGAGAAATGTGTGAGGCAAAGATAGAACTAAGGTGGGTCATATAGATTATAAAGAAGGCAGATGTGTGTATGAAGAACTGATTCTGCTATCTCTGTGGAGGGCTAGTTAAGGAGGAAAGTTGGTTCAAAGAACAAAGACCTTAATGGAGCAATTATCTTCGTAAGGGTTTAGAACCATTCCTGGTTTAAGGAAATAGGAGATGTTGATGCATCCAGGGACTAGATTTTACCACCCACAGGAAGGGTGAAGGGAAGAAAATAATAATACAAGATCCTGATGAGAGATAAAGCCATGGTAGAGGGGCCTCTAGTAGGAGTGGTGGTGGTGGGATTTAGTTCCAAAGCATGGAGAGAGCACAGGTGAAATTCCCCAGCCCTTATTTCCTCTCATACTCCAGTCTCCTGCCAGTGCCTCCCACTGACTGAATCAAATTTGAAATGAATCTTAAATGCTGACCAGGTGAGTCAGGCCACAGGGATCAGCCTCCTGGGGCACAGAACATGTTAAATATGTTCTTTGAAGGCTATGAAGGGAGAGAGCTAGTGACAAATGGAGATTAGCAACAACAGACCGGTGAGAATTATTTGCTGGCTTTTCCATAGACCAAACAATGTTTCACTCAAAATTTTCTAATTCAAAGTGTCCTATTATTTTTCTTACCCAGGACCGCTTTGGTGATTAACTTGGCCTTCTGGGTTTCTTTATAGCCTAAATAAGGGATCTAATTAGCAAATCTGAGTATTTTGGACATAACTACATTGTATCTCCTAATGCCTATAAATATATTTGTCGCTGTCTCATCCATCAGCCTTTTTTCAAGATTGGTTAGCATGAATCATTCTTCAAAAACTTGGCCACCTTTGGGTATGGCTTTCAAACTAAAGACTAGATCCTTGGGTAAGGTAAGTCTATAAAATTCATAAACATCTGTAAATACCTTATTAAAGTATAGTTCTCACAAATGTAATATAATCTAAATTGGAAAAGAGGAAATAAAATTGCACTTCTTTGCAGATGGCATGCCCTTATATGTAGAAAAACCAAGACTCCACCAAAAAAACTATTAGAACTAAGAAACAAATTCAGTAAGTTGCAGGATACAAAATCAACATACAAAAATCAGTAGCATTTCTACACACTAAGAATGAAATAGCCAAA
>RJWJ010033491.1:0-17875 GCA_004363605.1 Indri indri | reverse complement strand
ACCATGTCAGTGACAGCCCCTGTCCCAGAAGATGTCATGTATCAGCAATACACTTTAAAACGTTTGAGAGCTTCAAAAGATCACTCAGAATTTGTCTCCTACAATCTGAGGAAAAACAAACTTTGACAAAAATAGGTTCCAAGGTCTCAGCATGCTCTGGAAAATATTAAATATTTTAAAAAATATTCATAGAAATAGCAAGTACACCAGTAATTTATAGATCGTGATAGAGCTCAGGCATGTGTGTGGCTTATATCTCTACATTAACATGTTGACAACGGAGCAATAATGATGTTTAATTCAAACAATCTTTTTATGGCAGGCAGTATGTGAGAAATATTTTTGATACATTCATCATGTTTTTGTGTTCCAGGATCATCTCGCAAAAGCAGACTTGAATCCTTCCTAAATGCATGGTCCTTCGATTTGAACTGATAGAATATTATGACTTCCTTTGTCTTCTGTTTTGTGATTTTGCCAGTAGTTGAAACGAGGAGAACAATAGAGTGTACATGAATAGAATTGAGCATTACAGAAGGTGTAAAGATACTGAAAGCTGACAAAAAAGGAACACTAATGAACCAAAAAAAAAAAAAAAAAATTGGCTTAATTTCTTGAGTTAGGAATTTCTATATCTAGATCTCTGTATCTTTTGTTTTCCTTTAAAACAGACAAATAGTTCATTCAAAGGGATTTAATGCCTTCACTAATAGCTATATACAATTTATTTCAACTCACATGAAGTTTGTTTAACAGATACCCACAAGAAAAAGATAAAATGAAACTGATCTTTGCAGCGAATGGGTCCCACATGAAAAATAATGAAAAATTGCTTATTGATTTAT
Organism: Indri indri; assembly: GCA_004363605.1. Taxonomy (NCBI): domain Eukaryota; kingdom Metazoa; phylum Chordata; class Mammalia; order Primates; family Indriidae; genus Indri; species Indri indri. Next base: position 17,030 of record RJWJ010033491.1, on the reverse strand, counting down.
TTATGTACACTATCTATGTGATTCTTGCCCTAATCCTGACCATTAAGCAACCTTTAGCAGAAAGTCGATCACTGCATCAAATGATCTTTCATAACATACAAGTGGTTTGTTTCAGAAATCCAGGTACAGTTGTTGATGGGGACTTTAAGTTTGTCTTAGACACCCTCCCAGATTTCTTCACCTTTCTCGGAGCAACGTGCTGCCTCCTTCTCTCTGTCAACCTGGAACTTACTACCTTTCTCTTGAGCTCTCTGTGCTGCCAGTTTCTTCAATGAAGTACTTCTTTCTCCAGAATTAACACTTTAGACTCTTCCCCCCTCAGTCAGTCTATTAGTTTGGATATATTAATGTATACTGAAGTGTGATTAGGTTTAGCTCTATTAATAGTGTAATTTGCATATTTAATGTTACTTTTTAATGGAAAGGAATCTCTAATAGTGGGTTTTACTTGACTCCCACCCTCAACCCCTGCTCATTCTTTGTCTTAAACTTCTCATCCTGCCAATAGAAGACCTCATTTGGTTACTTTGAATTCTTTCATATTTGTTGAAAAACAGTTTATTTCTTTACAAAAAAATATTTTGTCGGGAAAACATTTTGTTTTTTTCCCACTAGTCTATGTAGGCCCCGGATTTTTATTTAGATATTTCTATTAATACCTGCCATTACACTAGAGCCACAGCTAATAGGTCCTGAGTGAGAGCACTTTAATTATTTGTTCCCAGGCACAATAGGTCAATAACTTCACCTGCCAAACAGAACAAGCCTCCCTCCTCCTCCTTCTTACAGGATCTCTGTAGGCATTTCCGAAGGAGGTGAGGAGACTCAGAATTGCATTTCCAATTTCTGCCTCTGCTTCTCTCTTCTCCACTGTGCCTTTTTTCCTAGCTTGCCTGCAGGTTTCTCTCACTTTGCTATAAAAATGATGGACTTGTCCTGATCTACTACGTTCCACAGTGTCTCAGAGGCCACTTGGGGTAGTTTCCAGCTGCCTCCACTTACTGATCTTTGGTAGTAAAATCTCTTTTCATCCAGCAGGGAAACATCTTCTTTTTAGAGTTCAGACTTTTGGTGGTCCCGTGGTAGTGGGACCAGGTCCAGAGTAACATTTGCTTTCAGTTTTACTGTGCCCATGCTCTGTACCTGAAACTCCATCCCCTGGATGGGGTGTGGAATTTCCCTGGCAAAACCAGTTTTGAGCCTCGCTCCTGATGCTTTTTCTCTAAGGGAGCTCTTTGTTTCTGTCTGTAGTCTGGCTTCTATTTTCACCCCCCTTTGGTCTATAAGACATATTAATATATGTTTGGAATCCTATTGAAGACTGGGTTCAAGTTCTCCCCCACGACGTTCACACATGGCGTACAAATCAGAGGATGTGGCTGTTGACCTCTGCTTAAGTTTCCGCAAGGAGATAAGGAGGCTTTGTCTCACCAGTGTCAGCTCTGGCCCAAATAAATCATGTTACACCACATTTCTTCATTTGGTCAGAGTAATTTATTTATATTTATTCAGAGTACAGAAGGGAGAAAGATCTTTTTCTTCACCGCTAGTCTAAATATTATATTAGCTGAGCCGCCTGCTTTGTTACTGGCTTGGGGAGAGTGACTGGTGGGGCAGATGGGGGTTAGCATGACTCCATGTTTTTATTATAAAGTATTAGTTGTGCATTCTAGACCAACAGATAAAAATGGGGTGAGTGGAACTCTCCTCCACAGCCAGAGTCAGATGAGAAAATAAATGGGGAAAAATGTAGTAAATGCTAAATTATTATGAGTTTAGAAATAGGGAGAGATGTTTTGCAAGTAGAATAGAATTTTGTGGCATTTGAAGATGGAAGACAGGACTTAGAATTTAAGAAAGCTTCTTTGAATATGAGTTTGGGAATGGAGACATGAAAGCAGAGATTTTCTTAAATCATACCTTCAAAGAGCTTCGTCACCACCATGAGGTATGAAGTTGACGGTAACTTAAGAAAGGGGGTTTCAGGAAAATACAGTCGGACTTGGACAGGAACAGAACCCTTCAATAGTAACCCCCAAATTAAAGGTAAATAGAGGAAAGGAGCTTTAAGGGTGAAATTGACTATTCCTGAAACCTACCTTATTTTAAATTATTTTCTTATTTAAAAAACTTTTATACCCTGAATTTTCTGCACACTCATAGGGAAGCTAGTGTTTATCCACCTGCCACATTTGGCCAGTGGGCTGCAGTGGATGCCAGGAGAGAAAGGGAATATAAGATATAGAAATGACTTTTTACTTTAAAAATATTTATATATCATGGTAATAGTCTATTCTTTGCAGGCTTAGTCCTTTTTTTCCCTTTTGTTAAAGTAATTTTTTGTACTTTCTTGTCTGATGTCTGTCACTCCAGAATTAAGTTTATCATATTACAATAGTGGGCCTATCTTGATTTTAAAACATAGATGTGATATTCTTTTCAATTTTAATTACTTTAAAGTTACCAGTTTCCTCTACTAGCACTATTTTATTTGAGGTGGGGTTTAGTTCTTTTCTGTGTTTACTTTAGTTTCTCTCTTGCTGGTGGTTTTCCTCAAATGCCTGCCAATTTTTTTTATTATCTCTTTTCATGTGTAAATGAGGTTCTAGGAGGAACAGTATTGGTATCTGAGACACAGTTTCAAGATATCTCCAGACAGCAAAAAAGTTGCTAATGGAATTTGAAAGCCCTTCTCATCACTTCACACTTTTCACTCTCTAGCCATGAGAACAAAAAGGCCTTAGGACAGTTAGAGGGAAGATTTGAGTGGATAAAAATGAACACTTCTTCCTGGTCCAAAAATATTCATTCTTAAGGATAAGAGTAAGTAGTGGGGATCTATCTCTATGTGATGCTGAAAACCCATACAATTACAAAAATCTAAGTTAAATTTCTATTACTTTTTTTTTCAATGATTCAGAGATAAATAGGAGTTCTAGCTGTCTTTGAAAATAAATGTGGAGAAGAATTTTCCATTTCAGTTGACATTCAAACCTAGGCTCCTGCCCATGAAAAAGGAGTTAAGCAGTTTCCAAATTTTCAGTTGCTCCAGACAGAATTGCAACCTGTTTGCTACACATCTTGGCTTAATGGTTGTGTCATGGGATATGTAGGGCAAATATTTTAACAATTAAATGTTTCTCAATTAAAAATAATTATAGCAGGGATTTCCCTTGAATTCCTAGAAGAGGAAGACTCATCCCCAGGGTATGTGGAATCCATCTTTTTCACTTTTCTTCTTTCAGGGTCAACACCAGAAGAGGCCTCTGAGGAGGCTGTGGAATTTACCGGGAGCTGCTAGAAAGCCGTTGTTTAACCTCAGATGGCCGTGAACCTTACTCTCGCCAGAACATCCACAAAGCTGTCTCATGTACTGCCATATTTGCCAGTTCTTAACATTTTTTTGTGGATATTCACAATTCTTCCAATGCTATCCCATGCTCTTAGTGTCCCATAGATATGTTAGTGAAGCAGCTATTTCAGATTTTTGCCCAAAAACGTGGGCATGGCATACTGATGGGCAGACTGGCAGATGTCTCTCAAATACTGACCTAAAACCCTTGGACCTCTCCCGAACTTTTCAGTGACCTGAGAAAGATGGGTTCTTTTCCAGTAAGTTCCTAGGTCCTTTGTGCAAATAAACCATTGGCAGGTCTAGCATGGATGTTCCCAGACACAAAGTTTTCTTAGTCATAGAATGTAAGCAGTTTAGTTTGCTAATCTTAGAACCAGATGAAAAGATGAATAAATAATAGTGAATTAATAATGTTCTTTTTTAAAAGTCTGGGACCTGAGTAATGGCTACAGATGTTCATTTTGCTATTTATCTTGTATCATTTACCTAAAAATATCATATACACACATATATTACATATGAAACATTTCAAAATAAAAACAGGAAAGGCTAAATGAACAAAATTAATATGTAATTCTAGGACTGGTGCTTACCCAAAGAAGTAATTTTTAAAATTACATGTGTACAGACTAAAACTCTACAGATAAATGTATGTAAGTGATGATTAGTTTATATGGTAGACCTTGAGAATTCTGTTCAATTCCACTTATTCTTTAGATTTCCAACTCTGTTTTATGTCAGAGTTCAGACTCATTCTACCTTAAACTCACCTCTCACATGGGCGTTGCTACTAAGGGTGGGAATTGAGGCTGAATGCATAGCAGTGAAGTCCCAGTTGGCTGGGAGGGAGGCAGGAATAAGGGTACCTGGAGAACAAGCCTGGGGAGACTGTGAATTCCATCTCCATAAAGTTCTTACATCCCTGCCATCATTGCCCTGGTTACTCTCTCATTCACTGTTGTTTCCTTATTATTCCTTTTTGCGAAAGTCTCCACTCCATTGCTATCCATTCTCCATGTTATTTTTCTAAAACACAAATTGGAGCAGTCATTGTTCTTCTTAAAATCCTTTAATGGCTCCCCATTACTACAGAATATTATAGAATAAAGTCCAGAGTCCTTGGAGTGATCTCATTCTACCTTTTATGCAGTATATGTTGGTTTGGGGGAGCTTATTCTCTGGAGTGACTGGCTTTATATTTTGACTCTACTACTTGACTTTGAGTGAAATACTCACTCAAATAAAATAATGATAATCCATACTTTTTATGGGATAGTTGTGAACATTAATTGAAATAATACTTGTACTTAGAAGTGGTGTTACATGGTAAAGACTCATAAGTGTTAGCAATTATTATTAATATCATATTATGCCAATTTTTAGGTATTCTCTATTCTATCAGTGCCATGACTTTGCTTATTCTATTCTGGGAATTGAAAATTTAAGTATTTCCAGGCATCTGGCAAAGCAGGGAAGAGAATGATGCAAATTGGAGAGCATATTCCCTTTCCCCACAATGGCATACAAATCAAAATTTATTTTGTTACTACTCTGCTAAGGAAGGAATTATTTCTGTGGTTCCTCTTCTATATTTGTGATAAATTTTGACCCGTCACTTAAGATCAACAGCAAATAGTGTTTCTCCCATTGGCTTCTTTGATTTCTTACTTCCTTTGTATTCACAGGGTATTCATTCTCTCATTATATTGCTTACCATTCATTCTACCATTATGCTTATATTCATTATTGCATTGATGGTATTCATTCTCCCATTATAATGCTTATAGCATTATAATTTAGTTACCTGTATAATTGTCTGCTCACTTAAATTATTTAGTTCCTTGAGAGCAAGCAAATGGTTTGTCCATTTGTGTTTTTTCAGTATCTAGTATTGCATTTTTTTTGAATGATTGTGAATGATATCTGGGATACTTGCAATATGGAAAACCAATAAAAAGTAGGGACGAGATTAAAAAAGTCAAACTGGTAAGGCAATGAAGGTAGACTTAAACTACTTCACATGTTTGTATTGGCTTTGATTAACATCTTACTCACTCATGGGTATTGCCTTCTACTGTTTTTGGGCAAATATTATCACATCCTTTTCAAAGCCTCTACCAGTTCAACAAAGCAAGAAATTGATAAAGCAATGGACTTTTATTTCCCAATGGAGTTTGGCTCGTTTTGACATAAAAATTACCAAGAGTTATCAGTCATTGATAGAAAACACTGAAAATAAGATTATTTTTCAGATGCTTTAAAGGTGGTGATTTTCTTTTCTGCTCCATTGAGATTGTTTTTCTAAAACAAAATGGCTGAAACTGAAATGTCAATAATTTACTAAGTTGAAATGCTTCTGTTTTTATATACAACAAACAAACAAAGAAACAAACAAGCCAAAGCCAAACAAACAGCTCCCTCACCTCCACCAACACAAAAGCAAACAAAAAAATAAAATTAAACAACCCAAAGCCAAAACCATCGGTAGGAAAAAACAAGTACAGGTCTGGGATTTGGGCAACCTCTGTTGAACTGTCCAGGCCCCATTTTTAGTTCAGGAGAACGTGCAAGCAGCACCCAACTGCCCACTGCCCTGTCCCCTTGGCACTCCCCAGCAGCCTCCAGCGAGCTCTCCCTTCTTCATCAGGCAGTGTCCTCTTAACGACTTGATCTACGTGCCAATTCCCAAAGTCATTGTCTTTCCTTTTGATTGAAACACACTTTCTTTCCATTAATTATATCACCTGTACTGACTTTCTATCTTTTGAACATCTCTAAACATGTTATTTCTTTCATTAGTGAATTTAGTGATTCTTAAATTATTATTGGGAAAGAGTCATGTATAAAATGTATTTTAAAACCATGAATAAGTGTTCCATCAACAGATGAATGAATAAAGAAAATGTACGTTTACACAATTGAATACTTTTCAACCATAAAAAAGAATGAAATTCTGTCATTTGCAGCAAAGCAAGGGCAAGTCTGGAGGACATTCGGTTAAGTGAAATAAACCAGGCACAGAAATGCTACATGATCTCACTCATACGTGAAATCTAAAAAAGTTGATCTTATAGAAGAAAAGAGTAGAATAGCGGTTACCAGAGCCTACGAATGGGAGCAGGGAAAGGAAGATGAGGAGAGGTTGACCAACATGTATGAAGTTACAGTTAGATAGAAGGAATAAGTTCTATTGTTCACGGCACAATAGAGTATAATTAATAATAATATACTGTATGTTTCAAAATAGCTAGAATATAGGATTTTGAATGTTATCACCGCAAAGAAATGATAAATGTATGAGGCGATGGATATGCTAATTACCCTAATTTGATTATTACACATTGTATGCATGTATCAAAGCATCACACTCTACCCCATAAATATATACAATGATTACATGTCAACTAAAAATTTAAAAAGTCAATAATGAAAAAGAAGTTAAATATTATAAAGGCCTTCCTTCTCTTCCTTCTTAAACAACTTTTAGCAAAACATTTACCCATATCGATGTGATCTCAATTAAAAAACAAAACCCCAGAATTTATGTGTGATCAAATTCACATTAAAAATAGCACCCATAACTTTTTGCTGATTCTCCCTGGTTCAAATTTAAGAACTCCAAACATGACGACATAAATATAGTCCTGACTAAACAACTCAATTGATAACATAATGCACTAGATTAAGAAAAGAAAGGAAGAGGAGATTGTTTTAATACGTGTTTTTGGTGTTTCTAATAAAGTTTGTTTTTTTTCGTCTGCTTGAGACATCTAGTCCTTCCTAGAAACTTTGCTGTCATTTTAGTACCTGCAGAGTGATACCACTAGCAGACCTGGCTGTTTGCTTCTGAGTAAGAACAGCTGTGCAACAGACTGTCTGAACAGTCCCCATTTCAGGATGCAGCACGGATCTCTGACACCGAGGCAGCACCGCACCAGCTGGCTCTGCGCTCGGTGCATTGCTATTCCTGGATGATTTACCTGTTCTCAGTCCTGTCACCTTGCTGTTTCTGCCATCTAATTAAAAGCCCATGTTACTGGATTCACTCTGCCACAAATTAGCAATGCTATCTGTGTTCTTTCTGAGCCTAAACTGACCATTTTTACTTTTATGATACATGATTTATTTTTAAATTCATACAAGATGCTTGATTATTTATTTGTGGTATATTTTAGCTCTCTTGTGAAGTCTCGATCAGAGTAATCCTCTTCTAATGTATTCATATAGCGTGAAGATCTAAATTTCCTAATCAAAATCATGTCAGCAAAAGTAGAGCTGCTCTTATGATAACATTTTAGTCTAGAAAATGATTTTCCTTTAAAAGGGATTCAATGGACATGATGACATAAAAAGAAGTGGCAAAATTACACACAATCAGTTCACATAATCAAAACAGCAATGTTTTGTATTCAGCACGGATTTCTTTTTTACTATAATAAATGGAACAAAATAGTCCTTTTGGAATTCTGCAACTGTGTTATGGCTACAAATGCTATACTACTAGCTTTCTATGGAATTTAGAAAAAGAATTTTCAAAACTTTAGAGGAAAGGATCCCATTGAGACATAGTTCCTAAATATACATTTGGGTAATATTTCATCATTAACACTGATGCTTTGCCTTCACTTTAACTTCATTAGGAACTTGCTATTAAGCCAAGATTAGTCTATTTTTGAAACAGCCCAATTCATGTAAATAGTCAGTTCAAATGCTTGCTTTTTAATCACAGTTTTCTGGAAAGGAAATATTATTTCATCCTAATATATACCATAGAAGTGTACAAGATCTATGGAGCATTTCTATATCCATCAGGAAACGTTGGTCCTGTCTTGTGAGATGCTTCGATATCCTTTGTGCATGCTTCTATCAGTGCGGTATTCTGGAAGTGTATGTGGTATAGTGTGTTCAGTTTCTCAGAAAGATTGGAGTTCTGTGAAAACAGGTATCATGTATTGCACATCTTTATTATACCAGAACCGAGCTTGGGCCTAACATATAGTAGGTGTTCCATAAACGATCATTGACTTACTTCATGGAAACTAAAGGGACATTAACTAGTGTTTTTATGGGCTATGATACTAAGTTAATTGTCTTTATATAGTGTAAAATTATAGTCATATATATATCTCCAAAAAGGTAGCCAAGTCAGTCATAGGATAGATATGCATATTCATAATCAAAGCTCTGATTTTTTAAATTGAAGGATCTGTGAAAGTTGATCATACAAATAGGGTCATTCTTGTCATAGCAACTAAAACAGAGTGAGAATCCAGAGGGAAAAAGCACTTACAGCACACAACATTGTTCCAACCATGTAATTCTGTACAAGCTGGGCTGCTAAAACCGCCTGCTGTAACCTGAAACCAGTTTTATCTACTGGCTTCTGAAGCGACCTGCTGCAACTCTAAGACTAGTTTTATCCACCCCCATCACTAACCAATCAGAGGTTGCTAGCTCCCTAAAAATTTATTAGCGCTAATAAACTTTGTAGAAAAACAATATATAACATTTCTCCTTTATATCGATATAAAACTTTCAACCTCCTCTTTGTTTTTTGGACATAGGGAAGACCACCCAGTCTATATGTATGCTCCAAATTATAATTCTTGTATCCCAAATAAAACATAAAATTTAGAGATTCATCTCTACACATCTTATTTGACTTTAACAGATCTTTTGATTTATAATCACAGATCGATGTATGAATTTGACTTGGTTAGATAACCATTTCCTACTCAATGATTAAATTTTCCTTTGGTCTTTCTACATTTTCGACTTTAAAGATTTTATTTACATATTGCACTTCTTCACTTTTTACTGTGAACTACAACAAACTTTGTGTGAATTTTGGAACCATCACTTCGCATACTGCCAATGTTATACGTGGGAAGCAGAGATGGAGTGATAGGCTGGAGAACTGAAAAAGTATTGAAGATGTGTAGAGAGCAAATATTTTCTCCCATTCTGTAGGTTGTCTATTTGCTCTAGTTTCACTGATAGTTTCCTTGGCTGTACAAAAGCTTTTTAATTTGATCAGGTCCCATTTATTTATTTTTTTAGCTGCTGTGATTGCTTTGGGGGTCTTCTTCATAAATTCTTTGCCTAGACTGATGTCTGAAAGAGTCTTCCCTACATTTTCTTCTAGGATTCTTAAGGTTTCATGCCTTAGGTTTAAGTCTGTTATCCATCTTGAGCTGATTTTTGTAAGAGGTGAGAGGTGGGGATCCAGTTTCAATCTTCTGCTGATAACAAGAATCTATCAAGAATTCAAAAAAATCAACAAGAAAAAATCAAACAACTCCATAAATAAATGGGCAAAGGACATGAATAGAAACTTTTCAAAAGAAGACAGAATAATGGCCAGCAAACATATTAAAAAATGCTCATCATCATTAGGGAAATGCAAATCAAAACCACAATGAGATATCACCTAACTCCAGTAAGATTGGTCTTTATCAAAAAATCTCAAAGCAACAATGCTGGCAAGGATGTGGAGAGATAGGAACACCCTTACACTGCTGGTGGGACTGCAAATTAGTGCAACCTCTGTAGAAAAGAATTTGGAGATACCTCAAAGAGCTACAAGTGGAACTACCATTTGATCCAGCAATAGCACTATTAGGCATCTACCCAAAGGAACAAAAGACATTCTACAATAAAGACATCTGCACTCGAATGTTTATGGCAGCCCAATTCACAATTGCAAAGATGTGGAAACTGCCCAAGTGTGCATCAATACATGAGTGGATTAATAAAATATGGCATATGTATACAATGGAATACTACACAATTATAAAAAACAACCGTGATCTAGCACCTCTTATAGTTTCCCGGATAGAGCTTGAGCCCATCCTCCGAAGTGAGGTATCACAAGAACGGAAGACCAGGCACCACATGTACTCACCACCAAACTGGCACTGACTGTTCAACACTAAGGTGCTCACACAGTAGTAATATTCTTTGGGGGTAGGGGGGTTGGGGGATGGGTAAACTCACAACTAATGGACGCGGTGAGCATTGTAGGCGGGGAAAGGGCACGTCTCAAATCATGGTTGGGATATGACAAAGTCATAACATGTAACCAAAATGTTTGTACCCCCATAATTTCCTGAAATAAAAATAATAATAGTAATAAAAAAGAAAACATATTGAAGATATCTCTTCATAGTCAGGCTGCCTTTGTTGTGAGGAGTCACAACCTCAATCCAGGACAGATACATACTGCCACAGTTGGTTACAGAAGCCTTTGTCATGAGCCTGGAAGTCATCAAGAAATTTTAAAAGGGATAGAGGAAAACGCCATTGAGAAAGAGGATTTATTCTCCAGAGGACAGTCTGCCTAACTTTCCTTCTCTCAGAATCTATTTCGTCCTTTCTCAAACCACAAAGATCATCAAGAAAAGAAGACTTTCCCCTTTGTGAGAGCAAACTATAAAGAGTAAAGTTTCATAAAGATTCATATATTAGAAGTGAGCAGCCTGCTAATATGAAGTTTTCAGAGATTACTTTGTGACTTTTTTGCAACTGGCATCATGACTGGCTGAAGACGAACTGGTAAGTTTATAGCAACTGAGAATCTAACTGAAATGGTCAACAAGATAAAAACATAAGTGAACAATAAAGTCATTGATGGAAGCATGGCTGGGAAGATCATTGCTCTTGTAGACATTTGGCTAAAACGGAGTCCTTAAAATGTTAAGGAAACAGCCTACAATGTGTCCAAAGAGAAAGTACAACATTCAGAGCATTGAGAATCTATGTTGACAACAGCAGGTGATGGATATAAGAGGAAGGCACAGTCAGGAAATACACACGGTGAAGAGGATAAAGAACAACATACTAATAACAAAGTTCTCAAGTTGTAATATAAAAGATCTCTGAGCATAAAGGGGAAACTGAAGTCCTTTATTGCTCACAGGGAATGTAGGCATAGAGCCCAAGATTGGGCAATTTGATTTGAGAATAAAAAGAAAGGGGGGAAAAAAAAGAGGACAAGAACCATGATTTCACAGTTTTCTTTTCTTTTCTTTTTGTCTTTTTCTTTTTGAGATGAGGTTTCACCATGTTGCCCAGGCTGATCTCAAACTCCTGGGCTCAGGTGATCCTCTCACCTCAACCTCCCAAGTAGCTGGGATTACAGGTGTGAGCTACCACACCTGCTCCTGATTTTACATACGATTTTCTTATGTTATTCTCAGGATGCACCGTACATGCTTTACTTTTTCTTTCTTTTCTTTTTTTTTCCTTTTTGACTGTTATAGTAGGAACTTGTGGCTTGCCTTTATGCTTTTTAAATAAATTCTTTTTGAGCTTGAAAAATCTCCTAATTTACATGTTTTCTGATTGTTGCTTAATTTAAAAATTATATTTAATTATATTATGTATCCATTTGCTTACATATCCTCAATTAGTTGTAGATTAAGAGAGACAATTTGAAAATAAAAAATAAAAACATGTGTGTCTAAGTTAATTATATACATCTAACAATTACCTTAAGCACAACTGTAATTAATTATACAATTTATTTTATATATAAATTTATAATTAGGTGTGTAGTTGCCTACATTATGTACACACATGCACTTAACTATTAATTTAAGCATTTCTATAACTAATTATAAAAAGTTATAAAATACATTTGCACACAAAAAGTGTTAGTTTCTCCAAACTAGTCAGCTTTTTTCTTCTCTAAATCCTAAAGAACCCCTTCAAACACTATAAACCATATACAACTGAACTCGAGGAGACCCAATCAACAGTAGGCATCAACTTGGAATTTATTCAAAGGCAAGGAAAAATTATTATGCCTTATACTACCTATCAGGGAAAAGGAAGAACAATCCTTGGGGAGCCTCATTGGGTTTTGGAGACATTGTTATCTACACACTTGGTTGCTATTGTGATTTACCAATTGGTGACATAAAAAGCTGCTATTTTGACTGGGGCCCAGTAAAGGGCTCCGCCCCAGTTCTAAGTTGCAGTATAAGCAGCCTTGCCACTTGGTCTATCTGTTCTGCAAACTCCATGGCATTAGGTGTATCAGTGGTGGCATGTAGATTTTATATGCCCCCAAAGACAAATCACAACACAGATAGCAAGGCTTCTGAAGCAAAGGCATTCCTTCTGCAGTAAACAATTATACACCTTGTGAAAAATAGCTACTTGTAGGCTTCTGGTCCCTAGTAGAGCAAATGCTCTACTCGGTTAGGCAGATGGAAGCGGACAGAACTGGCCATTGGAGAAGTCCTGACCTGTCAGCATTGTCTATTCCGGATGGGATTGCGTTGCGCTTTATTCTTTCACCACTAGTCTGATACAAAGACACATTCTAAAAAATAATTGTTAATATAGTAGGTTGAATCATATAAAAATTGTGGAGTTTTTACAGATGAAAATGATATCGGTAATTTCATATGCTTCAAATTAATAGAAAAACAATAACTGATATTATTCAGTGCCCAAGACACGGCTCCTTCCTCTCTCTCTTTCCCTCCTTTTCATCTTTCCTCCACATATCCCTTCTTCCCTTTCTTTCTTCCTTCTTTCTTTACGATGTACTTTCCATCTTATTGTATGATTTGATACCTACATTCCTTTCTAAGCTACTAAATGCATTTGTACTTTTTCAGCATATACTGCCTTGTTTTTTGTGATTATGTTTAGTTTTTTTGTTTCTAAAACTGTTATGGTTTCATTTTCTTATTATGCATATTATTGGGGTACAAATGTTTAGGTTATGTTTCCCTTGCCCCCCACCCCGAGTCAGAGCTTCAAACGTGTCCATCCCCCAGATGGTGCACATCGTACTCATTATGTATATATATACCCATCCCCTCCTCCCACCTCCCATCTGCCCAACGCCTGAAAAATGTTATTCCTATATGTACACTTAGGTGTTGATCAGTCAAACCAATTTGCTGGTGAGTACATGTGGTGCTTATTTTTCCATTCTTGGGATACTTCACTTAGTAGAATGGGTTCCAGCTCTATCCAGGAAAATATAAGAGGTGCTATATCATCGTCGTTTCTTATAGCCGAATAGTACTCCATGGTATACATATACCACATTTTATTAATCCACTCATGTATTGATGGGCACTTGGGTTGTTTCCGCATCTTTGCAATTGTGAATTGTGCCGCTATAAACATTCGAGTGCAGATGTCTTTTTTATAGAATGTCTTTTGTTCTTTTGGGTAGATGCCCAGTAATGGGATTCCTGGATCAAATGGTAGATCTACTTGTATCTCTTTAAGGTGTCTCCATATTGCTTTCCACAGAGGTTGCACTAGTTTGCAGTCCCACCAGCAGTGTATGAGTGTTCTTAAAAAAATTGCAAGGGAGTCATAATCATCTCAGTTTCAAATGACCAGCTTACAGACTGATACAAACCTTATTTTATGATATTCTCCAAATATATGAACACGCATCAATGGATGTAATGTTAGAAACCTGCAGGCAATAAAATAAAATAATCAGAAATTTTTAAACAAAGTTTTCCAGGGTTGAGTATAATTTTAGCGAAACAGCAAACATTAATGGTTTATTAATCATTGGAGGCATGCCTGATTTTTAGTCTATTCTTCCTTTTTATCATTAAAGTATCCAAAAGACAAAATCACATCATTTGATCTTAGAATTGCCATGGAGTAAAATTTTGTGCTACTAAAAATGCACATGTGCTTGTACAAGATTGCAAGGGAACCAACCTTGTCACCTAGTAAGTTATACAAGCATGTGTACTGCTCAGGGTTAAGAAACATTTCTCTTCAAGAGAGGAGGACAGGTTTAAGTATGGGGAAAAACAAAGCTGTGCTATTACTTTTTCTCCACAAATGGTATAACAAAACCAACCCAATGAGTTTTACTTTAACATATTTGGACATCTTATTGATATTTTTAGGCTATTTTATTCTAACTTATTTACTATAAGAATTGTAGAAATAACTGCAACTAATAAAGAAAATTCAAAAATACCCTTTAGGGAATTGAACATAGATACAGCCTTTTCATTTCTTATTTTAAACATAAGATCTCAAAAGGTAAAATTATATAAGCAAAAAAAAAAAAAAAGACACATTAAAAAACAGCTAGTGCAAGTTCTTTTATTTTACGGATGAGAAAACTGTGCCCCAGAGAGGGTGACTTTTAATGATGCTGATGATGGAGCGGGGATGAGAACTGCGTATGCTGACTCCTTTGAGCTGTATTTCATCACACACATGAAACAAGATGAAAAACATTCAGCATGCAGTAGTGGGAACAACCTGGAAATCAGTTTGTCAACTGCTGTATAAGTATTCCTTTGCTTAGCATGTCAGCCCTGTGCAGAGCAATAGGCACTTCATGTACTAAGGTACTTGATAATTATTACTTGAGGGTAATACAAAGATTGACTGGTTTGTCGTTAAATGTTTCACATAGTAGGCAGACTGCTTGGATATTATTATCTTTAAAGCAAATATAAAATTGATGTCACACAAAAGCATGAGTACCTTAACAAATATGTAGAGAGAGGGAAGAGCACAGAAGGAAGAAGGATTTTTAGAACAATGAATTTAGAAAATATGATTATTTTTGACATGTTTTCACATTCCTTGAACTACAAATTACTTGATAAAAATGACCTAAAAAGTTTTCTCCTGGTGCTATCTCCTCGGCTCCCAACCATGTCACTTTAATGAACAGAACGGCAGCCTATTTGTACTTTTTTCCTTCCGCATCGGTTTCAATTCCTTTTTATATACTTGCTTTTATCTGGGTGTCAGATTCTCTCTAAATGATAGATTGTAATCTCAGCTATAGAAAAAAATGAAACTTACCAAATGGATGGATTTGATTTTAAGAGATGTAGGGTAGGCAGTTGGCAGCCTCTAGTGAGCATTAGAATTATGTGTGTTTGATATTAACCCTTGGTACCATGCATAGGAAAATATCCTGTAAGAAATTTCTTTGTTTCATTTTGTAAAGTTATTTTAAAAATCTTTTCTTCTTAGGTCTCTGTGGATAATCCAAAACCTCTGGCAGTTTTTACAATGGAAATATGAATTATATGCTCAAATACAGCCCATCTCTTTCAATATAAGCATATATAAATCAGTCATGTATTCAATCTTTTTTATACATTGAGAATTTGCCAACGTTATATATTAGAAATATTTAGCAACATGAATGAGGAATGAATAAAACCGTCATGGAGCCTATAGCCTGTTGCAATAGGCAAGGAAATAAAGAGACAATTATGACATAGTGGGACAGACCTTACCATAGGGTGTAGAAATAGTGCTAGAGGGAATAAAGTTGTGTCTTCTGTAAGTCAGGGACTGTGCTGAAAACATGTTTTGGTTTTGTTAAAAAGAGCATATCTGCTCATCGAGTTGAAGTTCTGTGCGTCGACATATGATTCTGTGATCTTCTTTCAGCAAATCAGATAGACATCGTGCTTTCGAGTTCTCATTGCGAGTGTATAATATAGATTTTAAAAACAGCTGAACCTAGAGGGGAAATGCAGGGCAAATCAAATCATTTAAATGATTTCTCCACCCCAGTGAAGTTTAAAGAACCATATTTAGAGGAAGAATCTAATTTCACATGCAACCGATTAAGTTTTACGTGAGTTTGAAAGGGAAATGGTTTGGGGCATGGGAGGTCGGGGGAAATGTCAAATTCTGCTGCACCAGATTTCCCAGTGTGGTTTCGTTCTCAGTTTTGTAATGGAGTTTCAGAATGTCACACTCAAATTTAAGGTATAACTGTTAGCACAGAAACATATTTAAGAGTTAAATGAAATATTCTTAGTAGTATCAACAATGCAGTTTTTCCATATTTGAGCAGATAATTGAAAGGTGATAGTTTTTATACTGAGAATGTTCCGTGGAATATAATCAGTATCGGTTATTGCGAACTGCATCAGGTACTGTTCTAAGTGTCTCATTTAACCTTGTAACATCCCTAATAAGTACATACAAACATTACCTCTATCTTACAGATAAGAAAAATGAGGCCAGAGAAGGCAAGTCCTTGTCCCAATGTCACGTACCTAGTAAATGGTAAAAATCGGACAATCTCTTTGAGGAGTCCCTTGTCAATCTCAAATTCAGGAATTTAAATTTTGTGTTCAGGCTTTCACAGATATATTTTTTAATCATATGCCTAGATGTACAGAGAACATTAAAAAATCATATGCTTTCTGGACACCCTTTATATTATGAAAGTTTGGATTTAATTCTCCGAGTTCATATTAACCTTCTTTAAAATTTGGTTTTATGTAGCTACCAGCAATAGCAATGAGACATGTGCTATCATACATATCATAAAAATAATCATTAGAAGGAAAACCAACATATAATACTTTTCTTTTAAAATTTCTTCACATTTATTTAGTGTCTTATAGTTCACAAAGCACAAATATCTGTCTATGGTAATCTCACACTCTTTCCTATTACCACATCTTAATTTGTTCCAATATCTTGTTTTATGTATCCTTTTACTCTTGTACCATCTCTTTCCACCAATCACTCCTTTCTCTTTCCTGTTTCTTAGACACTTTTTTGGTGAAAATTTAGCTTAAAAGTTCTGAGTGGACATTTTTTTCCATATTTTTAGTATGGGGTCTAATTTTCATTCTTGATTGCTGTCATCGCTTGTGGTTTAAGGTTTTGTCTCTGAGCCTGGGTG
>RJWJ010033490.1:0-17879 GCA_004363605.1 Indri indri | reverse complement strand
CTTTAAGGAAACTCTTAGCACTGGAAAATGTAAACTTATAGAAAGTGATATTTTTAAAAGCAAAAATTCACTGAGTAGGACAGACTATGCATTGGCATTATTATGCTAATCAGAGACTTGAATCACTGACACCTGCATTGCTTAGTGGGACACAATACAGATTCAAGGTCTCTGTCCTTTTGTTGATTTAAAATGTTATCCTTGAAATAACAATGTTATAAATATTAATAAAAATACTAAGAGCTTGGCAAATGCATTCCAAGAAGACTAATGACTTCCAGTTAAATATCAAGGCATTATTCTAATAGGCATTTTACTAGGCAGCAGAGATGGAAGAATAACGTAAACCCTTCATAAAAATCTTAACAACCATTCAATTGAGACAAAAATTCCATCAATTAGTTGTTTGACCTAAATAGACTGATTGTTTCTGTGTGAATTAATCAGCCTTTGGTTATTATCTCAAACACCAAACATTGGTCTGGCTGATTTTTTTTTTTTTTTTGACTCCTTTATTTGATTATCTTTCTAGTTGATGTGCATGTACACACACACACACACACACACACACACACACCCTACAAAATTATTTGTGAGAGCCAATAATTCATGTCAGTTCATTTACAGGTAGTCTGATATATATCAATATCAATACAGCTCAAAAATATAACATTGAGCAATAAAGGTAAGATGCATAAGCACATAGAGAGTGAAATACCATTTGATTGTCTGTTTATTGAAACTATACTTAGTGTTGTTCATGGATACAAATTTATATAAATAAAAATATAGAAGGTGAAGAGAGAAGATGTACATTAAGCATATAAGACTTGTGCCAAAGAAATGCTGAGGGGAAGGGGATGGATAACAAGAAGGCATAAAATAAGAGTTCATATTGTGACCAATTAGGATGGTATGGCATAAAACATGTAGTGTGATTGATCATAGTAGTTCTATGTTAAAATTACAAAAAAATAGGATATATGTGCGGGGAGTTTAGCTACACTCCCCGCAAAAAATCGGGTCCTTTAGGTAGGGGTCGTCGCAAAGGATAAGAAAATAATAGAAAATGGAAAATAAAAGAAATAAAAGAATACACGGAGATGAAGATATAGTTTTAGAGATTTATAAAGATAAAAGACAAAAAGTGGGGGTACTCAAGGGTCCCTACGATATCCCCATTAATCATAGGGCCCAAAATAAAGTTTCACGTGTATTTATAGGTACAGTGATCGGTTGCCAGGGGTAACAGATTTACATAACAACAGGTTGTTTTAGGTTAGAAGTCTTTCAAAAGGCTTTTATAGATCCCATAACTAACTCTGGTTACAAAGGCTTTCAAGGACAAGCTTCTAAGTTCTAAGATTAAGCTATTATTTAACAGAAGGGTTAAATAGAGATATAGTGGCTCCATATTTCTTTATCTAGTTATTGTATATAGAGACAGGTGATCAGAAGTCAAGCAGGAACTGTCCCTTGGGCTAATCGTTTTTAGTTGCAGGAATCTGTCTCTGGGCGGACACTCTTTGATCAGCTCTCACTCCGTGGTTCCATGTAGACCTTGCTTTGTCCTTCAAAGCAGGTGGGAACCATGGGGTTGAGAACACAGCAGTCACCTTGGAAAGCAGCTGCTACTGACCTTTCGAGATGCCCTCCTGAGGAGGAGCAGCTTTTGATATGCAAACTAACATGTTCATATATTCTTTCAGGGCAGAGCCCTGCAAAACTTCTGAGACTATTTCTGTCTCTAATATAGTAATGTTAATTTATGGAGCAACATATATGTAATTTATTTTTGTGTTAGAATACGGGCATTTCTCAAACTGACCTGAACCTATTTAGCAGTTAAAATGGTACTCTGTTTTCCCTGTGTAAGTCGAACATTGAGATTGTAGGATTGAAGAAAGTATCGCACTTTTAGTTGTTCCCCCCAAATCCTTTGATATGAACCGGCCAAATTATATCATACACCCTAGCTAACTTGAATGTCTATGCCAGTGAGGAGTGTCCTCTTATTTCATTAAAATTCATGTTGTAAATACCTTCCAGCACTAATGAGTTTGTCTAAAATTTCAGTTAGGACATCAGTTTACCTTCATTATTATAACAATAATTAATACAACACATTTTGCCTGGCAAATATAAAAGACATAGGGAAAATTGTACCCTAATATTTTAAGAATATATAAGAGAATCAGACATATATAGAACTCTCAGTGTGATAGACTGAAAGAGTTATCTTTGAGAGAACTTCCAAAGATAAATGCAAATCCATGTAACATTAACTATGTCCTAATTTGTTTCAAATTTAGGAAATCTCAACAGTCTAACTTGTCAGTCCAACTTCATCCATACTCACATTCTAAGCCATGTGGTATTGACATGATACCTTAAACTCATTTCATATGTGATATACATTTTATTCTGTAGCTGTTTGCATGAAACACCAACTTTCAAGGGCCATTTTTTTCTTCCTTTAAGCCTGGTGTTTTGAATACAATACAAAATAAGAGGAATGAAACTGTGGCCTATTCATGCAGATGCATTCATTTTACGTAGAGGTCTTCCTTTGAGATCAATCAAATCAAGTAAGAGAAAATTCTCTGTAGTCAACAAAATATACAGTACATGTCTCTGTTTCTTGTCAAGTACCTCAGATCTGCATGTGAGATGGCTTAAAACCCCCTTAGTAGACTTCAAGGAATAAAGAAAAAAAACCAGCAAGAGTAAAAAATTGTAAATAATTGCCCATTTCTATAGCAAAGTTCAAACTTCTCTCTTGAAATGGTGAACAGACTCAAATGACAACATTAGGGAATGTCCTTGTTTTGGGGATAATTAATGGCCCTGTACTTTACTCACTGTTTATTATGTCCAGTCAAGTAGGAAAGGAAAATGTTAAAAGCTCAAAGGCTAAAGTTGCAGTGAAACGTATACAGCAAATTTATATGTGTTCAGTTTTTGTTTAGAGAAAGTGCTAATTTTTATTTCACATGTTATTGTGCAGAATAAAGAAAAATATATTTGATAATCATGTGGGAGCTGTAGTCATTTATTTAAGGAAAAGCTTTAAGCTGTGTCAAACCTATTGAGGTATCTTACTTAATATACACAAATTACTGAGTTAGTTTTACATTTCAAACTGGAAGGTGTATAGGTAATTTAAGAATCTTTATCACTAATGACCCAATAACAACAAAAATACACAGTACATAGTGGATTTCAAATATTCTAAAATGTTTGAAAATGAACAGTATGCTAGGAAATATCATACAATATAAGGAAAAGATTAACATCATTGTTACCTCAATGGTTGATGATAGCAATTGACTAGTGAAATGGTTTGCCCAAACTGTGCTTTTCTGAATGCAATTTCAATAATATGGAACTGCATATTCTGAGAAATATGGGAAAATGTAGGAAATTGTTACATAAACTGCTTTGACTCAAGTAGACATTGTGATGAAGTATAATCTCTTCAAGTAAACAGTTATTATGTTAAGAATGGGGAAGCAATCACACAATTTAAGTGTTTTGCTTTGGCAGCTCCGCTCACATTTTCCAACCCTGCCTTTCCCTGGGATGATGCATTCCTGCTGGTCCACAGCTTACAAAACAGGCGAGGGGCCAATACATATAGGAATCAAAATCTGCGCTGAAAATATTGCTTTTTCAGAGAGCAGCTAAATGTCCCTAGGCCTAATTTCTTTATCTTTACCTCTACCGAAAGGGCATATCCATGGACACTGAGTCCAGATGAGGCATCTCAGTTGACTGAAAATATTGCTGTGACATAAATCACATCATACAACAGATATTAGCCCAAAAACTACCTTTTGAAACATGTAAGGCAAGAAAATTATTGCAAAACCCACAGGTTAAATTTCTATGTAGCTCACCTGATGATCACGTAGAGGGCTAAGCATACCTCCCCAGTCTCCTATCCTGTGTTCTTTTCCTCAAACCTTCAGTTCAACAATCTTTCAGCTCTACACTGAATGCATCTCAAATATTACTCAACTATGGTAGTTAAGACGTAATCATGAAACTATCTGTTTTTAAAAATCTCATTAGATATTACATGCATCCCAACTACTAGTTTTTCTTTCACCTCAGTAATTGCTGATTTTTCTTAAAATATTTTGGGAATTTCATCCAGGACCAGAAATAGATTATTTTGATTATCTTCTGTGGGAGTAAATGTTGTTTCTTATGGGGAAAAATTGATTTTTAAATATTCTTTTTTAAAATTAAAATTTTTTTCTTGTTCTCTCTGTAGCATTTACAAGTCGATTCTTGAGAACAGAATTTGACTTAGGGTGAAATCTTATAAATAAAATGGATCCTGAAGCTTTGTTATGTTCTGATTTAAGAGAAAAAAAAATGGCGATGATTTTATTTTGCAGCTTAGAAACTAGTCCTGAAGGAAGTTTCCAAAGACGTTTCCAAAAACATTTTGAGTAATAGAAACATTTTTGGAACCAACTTATGGCCTTCATATGTGACTGCTTGAAAAATGAGATGGTGTGCTTGTCTTAGAACTCCTTGGTGCTTTCGAGTCTCTCTAACAGAAAATCTGTTACCCAGTGTTGGGTTTATCACCTGGAAGGTATGCTGATTCTCTACTTGTTAAACTGCCATTCATGTATATACCAGATGATAGCTCTACCTTCTGAGGAGCTATCGAAGCAGCTCACAGATACTGTTACTGGGAAAGAAGGAATTCAGTCAGCAAAGTATTTTTAAAATTTTATTAATGTTTAGCATGAAGTCAGACATGAGTTCAAATTCCAATTTCATCATTTATTAACTGTGACGCTTTTGGGAAATTTACTTAAATTTTTTGGCATTATTTTCTTTCTTTTAAAAATTTCTTTCTTTTTTATTTTTAATGATTACAGGTATACAATATTTGTATATATTTGTAGGGCACATATGATGTTTTGATCTATTAATAGGTATGCAATGTGAATTAATCAAAGCAGCCATCTATCATTTCTTTATGTTAGGAAGATTCCAGTTCTACTCTTTTAGTTATTGTAAAGTACACTCTAACTTGTTGATTATAGTCACTTTGTTGTGCTATTAAATATTGTTTATTCTAACTATTTAACTATATTTTTATACCCATTAATCATCCTCCCTTTATTCTCCCCTCCCTGCTACCCTTCTTCGCCTCTGGTAACTATCATTCTACTCTCTGTTTCCATGAGATCAATTGTTCTTTATATTTAGCTCCCACATATGAGTGAGAACATGTGGGATTTGTCTTTTGGTGCTTGGCTTATTTCACTTAACGTAATGTTCTCCATGTTGGTTTGGTCTTATTTTCTTCATCTATAAAATGTGGTTAATAATTATACATGTCTCTGAGGATTGTGCTGAGAAAAAAGTGAATTAATCCATGTGAAGAATTCAATCTTGGCACATAGAAAGAATTTAAAAAATATTAGATATACTTGTTGCTTTTGTGGCAATACATTGCCAGTTATACCTGGTAAATGATATAGAGTTAAAGCATTGTTCCTTCTACTTGGCTTTTAATAACATAATGTTAGCTAAAAATACATAAATTCAGAAATAGCAAAGACTCACTGAAGGATTGAGAAGTAAATTTGAGGCAGAATAGCTATTTCTATCAAGTCTCTTACTTTCTTTACCTAAACCTGGCCTTTAGTGAAACTATTTTTTAATACTAAACTAAAGCTATTGTGTGCTTTGGTTATTGCCCATCTGAGAATGTCTCATGTAACTGAGGGTCACTTCTCCAATTTAATGTGAAGAAACACAATTTTTAAAGCATTTAAAAAATTGTTTTTCAGTTCTAGAAATAATCATCAATGTGACTACATCTTAAAAAATTTTTTTGAAATGTACTGCTCTGCTAAAAAATATTTTTATTATTCCAACTTTGGTTTCAATTGGAAGAATTCAAAGTATGTCATTTTTTTTTAATTTGAAAGATAAATTATATATTCATTATATATTAATATAATGAGTATTAAGCATTTTTAAATTGTTACCTAAGTTCCATAATGCAATTGATAAATGAAAAAATGGCAGATAAATGTCTTAACTTATAAGTTAACCAAATAAGTTTTGTGATCAACTTAGACTTCTTGGCTTGATGTTGCCCAAGTTTTCTGGTGTATCTTGGGTTTTAAAATATAGGTACAACCCAATTAGTTCCTGAAAAAGTGTAAAGGAATTACATAGTCTTAAAAAGGTTATTTTCTGATTTATACGTAGAAGGTTTTTTTTTTTTTTTTTTTTTTTTTTTTTTTTTTTTTTTTTTTTTTTTTTTTTTTTTTTTTTTTTTTTTTTTTTTTTTTTTTTTTTTTTTTTTTTTTCTGGATAGGAGTGACTGCTTCAAAGGGTGTGAAGAGATGGTTGAAATCTAAAAAATATTGTATAATGGAGATGTTTTTGAAAATTTTTAGCAAAAGTAGATTTTTTTGATAATTACTTGACTTGGTCATACCTGTCAATAATTACAAACACAAAATGTAGAAGTGTATTGTCTTAGCTTGGGTTTCCCAGAAAGTAGAGCCTGAAGCCGAGGGCTTATGTGCTGCTACTCCACTGGGGAGTGTACTCCCAAGGAGCAGGAGTGAGGCCCAGGCAGTGAACAGGAAAGGAGGGAGAGTTAAAATGATGATGCATTATTTAGTTGGCTGTCCCCAAGCGCTGCTGACAGCTAGATCCCACAGCAGTGTCCTCCAGGAAGCCATAGGAGTTGTGTCTCAAGACAATCTATCTCACAGGGGAAAAACAAAAAGAGAGAATCATTTGCCAACTGGCTTCCGTCTCTTGTTGGTCAAAGATTGAACTCAAGTGTGTAACACCTTGTGTTCCTGGTTCCCAGGACAGAAATTGTAAGGTTTCTTTGGCTGTGCAGAAACTTTTAAATTTGATAAGGTCCCATTTATTTATTTTTGTTGATGTTGTGAGTGCTTTTAGGGTCTTCTTTATAAATTCTTTGCTCAGGCTGATGTCCATAAGAGTTTTTCCAACATTTTCTTCTAGAATTCTTATGGTTTCATGCCTTAGGTTTAAGTCTGTTATACATTGTGAGTTGATTTTTGTTTGTACCCCTGTAATATTTTGACATGAAAAAAAAGTAAGGTTTGAAAAACAGTCTGGGATAATGCATGGTCAGGATCTTCATGCTTGAAATGGCTAGACCGAGAGACAAAGTGAGGCATTAATTTCTAAATTATAATGAATTCAGAGGAAAAATCACCAACCATATTTTTGTAAACCAGGGATAACTCCTTGTTAATTTTTTAAATGTATTTTGTCTCTGTCACTTTTTCTGTGCGCAGTTTGAATTTATTTTTTATAAATATGATATCTTCCTACCAGAATTATGTTTGGCTTTATAAATGGAAACTCAACGGTAGAGAAAAAGACTTATCACAGGCAAGACAAAGTTTGAGGATAAGCATATGAGGACTAGACCACTCATCTATGCCACCAAGACCCAAGCTCCCTGCTCCCTGCTCCCACTCCTTACTGATAGCTATTCCAGACTGTTCCTCCTGGCCATGTTATGGTCAGAAAAGACAAAGTAAAAAGAAAAAGTTCATGCATTAATTTTGTATACATCCTGATAGATAAAACTGAGGTACATGAGATAACTTAAAGTATCTACTACAAGAACATATTATACATGTAATTTAAAAATTAACATTATAAAAATAAGCACTTTTCATTGTTCTGGAAGTACATCTTACTAAAGAAGTTCAAATATTAGTGCCTAAGGAGAAATTTCCTGCAGTCAAAATCCCTTTGAAAGTAATTTAGCATTCTAAAATAGATCTATGTAACTCACCACATTAACAGAATAAAGGAGAAAAATAATGCAATCATCTCAATATATACAGAAAATGCATTTGATAAAACTCAATATCCATTCATATTAAAAAAACTCAACGAACTAGAAATAAAGGGAAATTTATTTTTATCTGATAAAAGCTATCTTTTTAAAAAAGCTACAGTTTTAACATCATACTTCAGAGTAAAATATTCAACATCTTTCCCCTGAATTTGAGAGTAGGACAAGTATGTCCACTATCACCACTTCTATTCAACATGGTAGTGAGCATTTTAGCCAGTGAAATAAGGCAAAAGAGAAATACAAGTTATTAAAAAAAGGAAAGATATAAAGCTGTCATTAATTTCAGCTAACATGATTGTGTACATATAAAATCAGAATGATATACAAGCTATTGGAGTTAATAAGTGAATTGAGTAATTTTGCTAGAATCAACATCAATATACAAAAATCTATGGTAATTTTTATAGACTAGCAAAACATTAGATAATAAAATTTTGTAAATGCCATTTATAATAGCACCAAAAAGCATTAAACTCAGTGAATAAATCTATTGAAAGATGTGTAAGTCCTTTACATTGAATACCTCAAAACATTGCTGAGAGAAATTAAAGACAATAAAGAGATATGCAATGTTTTGGAATTAGAAGACTCAATATTGTAATTCTCTTGTTTGAGCAATATATTCAGTACAAACTCAATCAAAATCCCAGTAGAATTTTTGTGGAAATTGACAGGCAAATTCTACAATTTATGTAGACCTATAATAATCAAGGCAATATTAAAGAAAAACAAACCTATGGGCACACAGCAGTATACATTAAGACTTTCAATGTAGCCACATTAATTAGTACCATGTGGTATTGCAATAAAGTAGAAATAAACCAATGGAATAGAATAAAAAGGCCATAAACAGATCCACAAATGTATGCATCTATTTTTACAACCAACTTGCCACTGTAATTCAGTGAGAAAAAGATGGTTTTTAAATAAATAATACCAGGTTGCAATTCTATTCCTAGATATATAACCAAGAGGAATAAAAATGTGTTAAGAAGAATAATACATACCATATGACTGAGTTTATATCAAATTTAAAGAACAAGCAAAATGAATCTATGGTCACAAACATCAGACAGTGATTACATTTGATGAGAGCAGGTACGCTGACTGGCAAGGAGTGGGCAGAGACCTTTCTGGGGTGATGGAACTTTTCTGTATTTTGATTGCATGTTGATTACATGAGATATATGTTTGTCAAAAGTCATTGAACTGTGCAATTAAGATCTATGAATTTTACTGTATTTAAAGTATACTTAAATAAGGGTGTAGGATAAAATGGATATCCTTATCAAAAAATGAACCTTGATATTTGCTTCATACTATACACAAAATTAATTTGAGAGAGGTCATAAAAAATAAAGATAAAAAGTAATAAAATTTCTAAAAGTAAATCTGGAAAATATCTTCATGACCTTGGTGTAGGCAAATATTTCCTAAACAGTAAACAAAAGTACTATCCATGAAAAAAAGAATTGAGAAATTAGATTTAATAAAAATGAAGAGCTTCCATTAATGAAAAAATCTCATCAAAAGAAAGGGAAAACAATACACAGAAGATAGAAGATATTTGCAATACTTATGTCCAAGAAAGGATTCTGGTATAAGTTCGGCATATGTAACTCCTGTGAGTAATAAGGAAAAAGAAAGATAGCACCCCCCACAAAGTGGCAAGAGCATATCCAAATGGCCAATGAATGCATAAAAAGTTGTTCAGCATTGTTAGTTATCAAGGAATGTAAATTAAAGCCACAATATTATGATACTACATTTGCACCAGAATGGTTAAAATTAAAAACAAAGAAACAAAAACCCCCCCTGCAACTGCAAAGGTTTGATGAAGGTATAGAGCACTGGAACTCTCATATACTGTTGTGGGAGTGTGTATCGGTACGGCAGTTTTGGAAAAAAATGTTTTGCAATAATATCTACCTTAACCTAATCGTGTGTATAACCTTTTACTTATTGATTTTATTTCTGAGTAATGTAATACTATAATGATTATCTTGACACGAAGCGTTTTCAATACTTAGAATACATTCTATATTTATCTTCTGCTTCTGGTTTTCTTTCTTCAAACCTATACATTTTATAATATGGCTCTTGCCACTTAATTTTGGAATTTGTGTCTTCTATGGGCTGAAGTAATGACTTAATGTTTATTTAATGTAACTACAAATAAATGAATCAAATGTAATTTTGATTTTGTATATTGCAAGGTGAGATGCAAACTAATAATAAAATTACCCAATCATATGCAACTCTAGTTAGAATAGACAATCAAATACTCTGCCACAAGGAGTTTAGGTAAAACACATAAGTTGAAAATTATGACAGGAAAGTAAATTTATAGCATTTTCTTCAGGTATTCAATTTATTCCTTGGCTTTAGAAGTACAATTTTTGTATTTGTATAAATTTATAGGGTACAAGTGTAATTTTGTTACATGCATAGATTGCATAGTGGTCAAGCCAGCGTTTTTAGGATTTTGATCACCCAAATAATGTACATTGTACCCATTAAGTAGTTTCTCATTTTCACCACCCTCCAATGCCCTCACTCTTCTGAGTCTCTGTTGACTATCCTTCCACTCTCTACATTCATGTGTACACATTTTTTAGCATCCACTTATGAGTGAGAACATGAGATATACGTCTTTCTGTTTCTGTCTTGTTTTACTTAAGATAATGACCTCCAGTTCCATCTATGTTGCTGCAAAAGACATGACTTCATTCTTTTCTATGCTGAATATAGTATTCCATTGTGTATATGTACCACATTTTCTTTATCCAATCATCTGTTGGTGGATCAACAGATAGCTTGATTCCATATCTTTGCTATTGTGAATAGTGCTACAATAAACACCCAGTGCAGGCATCTCTTTGATGTATTGATTTCTTTTCCTTTGGGTAGAATTAGTGGTATTACTGGATCAAAGCATATTTTTATTTTACTTCTTTGAGAAATCTCCATACTGTTTTCCATAGAAGTTGTAGTAATTTGCATTCCCACCAGTGGTGTATGAGAGTTCCTTTTTCTCTGCATCCTCACCAACATCTGTTATTTTTTATCTTTTTAACAGCCATTCTGAACTGGGTAAGATGATATGTCATTGTGGTTTTAATTTTCATTTCTCTGATGACGAGTGATGTTGACCATTTTTTCATATACTTAGTGGCCATATGTATGTCTTCCTTTGAAAAATGTTTATTCATGTCCTTAGCCCATTTTTTTAAATAGGATTATTATGTGTTTTCTTTTTAAATTGTTGAGTTATTTTAGTTTCTTATAAATTCTGGATATTAGTACCCTATTGGAAGAATAATTTGCAAATTTTTCTCTCATTTGCAGGTTGTATGTTCACCGTATCGATTATTTCTTTTGCTGTGCAGAAGCTTTTTAGTTTAATGAAGTCCTGTTTGTTTTTTGTTGTCTGTACTTTGGAGGTCTCAGTCATAAATTCTTTGCCTAGACCAACATCTGGAAGAGTTTTTTTCTAGGTTGTCATATAGTATTTTTATAGTTTTGGGTCTAACATTTCAGTCTTTAATCCAACTTGAGTTGACTTTTGTATATGATGAGAGAGAGGGGTCCAGTTTTATTCTTCTGCACATGGAAATCCAATTGTAACAGCACCATTTATTGCAAAGGGTGTCTTTCCCCAATGTTTGTTTTTGTCAGCTTTTGTCAGAGATCAGTCGGCTGTGAATATGTGGTTTTATTTCTATGTTCTCTCTTCTGTTTTGTTGATCTATATGTCTATTTTTATACCAGTACCATGCTATTTTGGTTACTACAGCTTTGGAATATAATTTCAAGTCAGGTAATCTGATGCCTTCAGCTTTCTTCTTTTTGCTTAGCTAGTTGGCCTACCTTTGGCTATTTGGGCTCTTTTTTGGTTCCATAAAAATTTTAAGACATTTTTCCTAAATCTGTGAAAAATGATATTGGTATTTTGATAGGGATTGCATTGAATCTGTAGATTTCTTTGGGCAGTATGGTGATTTTAATGATATTGATTTTTCTAATTCATGAGCATGGTATTTTTTATTTGTGCTGTCTTCAATTTCTTTCATCACTGTTTTGCAGTTTTCCTCATTAGAGATCTTTCACCTTCTTGGCTAATTATATTCCTAGGTATGTTGTTTGTAGCTGTTATAAATGGGATTGCCTTCTTGATTTAGTTCTCAGATCATTATTGATGTATAAAATACTACTTATTTTTGTACATTGGTTTTGTATCTTGCAACTTTACTAAATTGATTTATCAAATCTAAGAGTTTTTTGATGTCATCTTTATGTTTTTTTAAAATAGAAGATCATATATCAGCAAACAGGGATAGTTTGATTTCTTTTTAATTTGGATGCCTTTTATTTATTTCTCTTGCCTGTTTGCTCTGGCTAGGACTTCCAGTACTATGTTGAATAGGAGTGATAAAAGTGCACCCAAGTGTACCTTCATATCTTGTTCCAGTTCTTCGAGGAAATGCTTTCAACTTTTCCCATTCAGTATGATGTTGTCTTTATTTTTTTGAGATATGTTCCTTTCAAGCCTAGTTTGTTGAGGGTTTTTATCATGAATACATACTGAATTTTATCAGATGCTTTTTCCGCATCTCTTAAGATGATCATATGGTTTTTGTCCTTCATTCTCTTTATGTGATATCTCACATTTATTGATTTCTGTGTGTTGAACCATCCTTGCATCCCTGGTATAAAACCTACTGGATTATGGTGTATTATCTTTTTGATGTGCTGTTGGATTTGATTGCTAGTACTTTGTTGAGAATTTTTGCATTTTTGTTCATCAGGGATATTGGTCTATAGTTTTCTTTTTTGTAATGTCTTTGTCTGGTTTTGGTATCAAGATGTTATTGATCTCATAGATTGAGTCAGGGGGAAGTTCCTCTTCCTTAATTTTTTTTGGAACAGTTTGAGAAGGATTGGTATAGGTTCTTCTTTATACATTTGATAGAATATGGCTGTGTATACATCTGGTCCTGGGGTTTTATTTGTTGGAAGAAATTTTTATTATTGATTCAATCTTGCTACTCATTCTTGGTCTATTCAGGTTTTCCATTTCTTCCTGGTTTAGTCTTGAAAGGTTGGATGCTTCCAGGAATTTCTCCATTTCCTGTAGGTTTTCTAGTGAGTGAGCATATCATTATTCATAATAGTCTCTGATGATCTTTCGTATTTCTGTGGTATTGGTTGCAATGTCTCCTTTTTCATTTCTGATTTTGTTTATTTGGGTCTCCTCTCTTATTGGTTCCTCTAGCTAGTGATTTATCAATTTTGTTTATCCTTCTGGGGAACTAGCTTTTCATTTTGTTGATCCTTTGTATTGTTTTTTGGTCTCTATTTCATTTAGTGCTGCTATGATCTTTGTTGTTTCTTTTCTTCTGCTAATTTTGGGTTTGGTTTGTCTTTGCTTTTCTACTTACTTGAGATGCATTTTTGGATTTTTAATTTGTAATCTTTCTACTTTTTTGATGTAGGAATTTAATGCTATAAACTCCCCTCTTGGCACTGCTTTTACTGTGTCTTATAGGTTTCATATGTTGTGTTTCCATTTTTATTTGTTTCAAAAACTTTTTAAATTTTTGTCTTAATTTCCTCATTGACCCAGTGGTAAGTAGTTCAGGAACATGTTGTTTAATTTCCACTTTTTTTTTTTATGATTTCCAAAGTTCCTCTTTGTATTGATTTCTAGTTTTATTCCACTGTGATCTGAGAAAATTCTTGATATGATTTCCATTTTTAAAAGTGTGTTAAGACTTGTTAAGCTTCCTAACATATGGACTATCTTGGAGAATGTTCTATATACTGATAAGAAAGTATTCTGAAGTTCTTGGGTAGAATGTTCTGTAAATGTCTCTTAGGTCCATTTGGTCTAACATCCTATTTAAGCCAAATTTTTCTTTGTTGATTTTCTGTCTAGATGATTTGCCTAATGCTGTGAGTGGGGTGTTGAAGTCCTCCACTATTATGTGTTGCTGTCTCTCTCTTTAGGTCTAGTAATATTTGTTTTATGAATCTGGGTACTCCTCTATTGGATGCATATATATTTCAAATTGTCAGATCTTCTTGCTTAATTGATCCCTTTATTGTTATATAATGCCCTTCTTTGTCTTTACCTTTCTGACTTAAAGTATGTTTTATCTGATATAACTACTCCTCCTTGCTTTTGGTTTCCCTTTGTGTGGAATATCTTTTTCCATCCCTTTACTTTTAGTCTGTATGTGTCTTTACAGACATAGTGAGTTTCTTGTAATTAACATATAGTTGGATCATGTTTTCTTATCCATTTCTTTGTGTGATTTCTTTACCACTGGGTTTTACACTTTCCTGTGTTTTCATGATGACAAATGTCATCCTTCTTCTTCCAAGTTTAGAACTCCCTTGAATGTTTCTTGTAACACTGGTCTCATGGTGATGAATTCCCTCAGTGTTTGCTTGTCTAGGAAAGACTATTTCTCCTTCATTTATGAAGGTTAATCTTGCTGGATGTAGAATTCTTGACTGCAAGTTTTTTTCTTTCAGCACTTTGAGTATATCATCCCATTCTTTTCAGGTCTGTAAGGTTTCTGCTGAGAAATCTGCTGTTAGTCTGATGGGGTTTCCTTTATAGGTGACTAAATGCTTTTCTCTCACTGATTTTAGAATTCATTTTTTCATTTTGACTTTAGACAGTCTGATTATAATGTGACTTGGCAAAGTCCTTTTGCATTGCATATACCTGGAGATTGTTAGTCTTCCTTTATCTCTTACTAGACTGGGGAAGTTTTCATTTATTATATTGTCAAATAGATTTTCTATGCCTTTTGATCTTTTTTTCCCTTCAGGAATACCAATAAATTGTAAATTTGGTTGCTTTATGTAGTTCCAAATAAGACTTTGTTCATTTTTTAAATTTTTTTTCTTCATTTTTGTCTGAGTAGATTATTTCAAAAGACTTGTCTTCAAGCTCCAAAATGTTTCTTCTGTTTGGTCTAGTCTACTGTTGAAACTTTGAAATGTATTTTGTATTTCCTTCAATGAGTTTTCAGTTCCAGAATTTTTAAAAAGATACCTCTTTTGTAAATTTCTGATTAACATTGATTTTATTACTATTTTATTAATAATTACTTTATCAATTAATATTTTATTAATAAATAATGAATATTTTTCCTGAAGATGTAACTATGGTGTTGGTTTGGTAGGGCCATTTGGCTTTGCTTTTGGATGCATGCAGTAATGAAGACTGTATGATTTCTTTGACTATGAACAGCATTAGTGGTAGCTGTGGTTTCCTCAGTATGTTAGGCTGTGGTTATGGTGGAGGCCGGAAAGCCAGATGGGCCCATCTTCAGGTTTCAGTGGTAGTGATGGTGGGTTAAGCATGTCTATCCTTGTGCCCTGGGGCAGTGTAAGAAAGCATCTGTGTTGGTGGTTCCAAGCAGTCCAGCTCTTGGGCTTCTGGATGGTTTTCTCAGATGCTGGTTGTAGCAGCAGTATACCAGGCAGGCAAGCAAGCTCTTGAGTTCCTGGTAAGCTGGTGTGGCATGGGTGATGGGGCAGTGGTTGTGGTGAAATGCTCTTCTGGGTTCCAAGCACTGTGTGCTTGTGTTGGCAGTGGTTGGAATGGGTTGTGTGGGCTGGCCTCTAGCCCACTGGGTGGAGCTTGCAGGTAGGAGCCTGCTGAGGTGGTAGTGGTAGGATATTTATGCCCAACTTCTGTTCCCCAAGAGTGGTGCTAGAGTGTCCCAGGTGGTGGATTGAGTTGTGTAACCCCCAAGACCCTGGATCCTGTTCTCTGTCTCAGAGAGGAGGAGTGTAGCCAGCCGGAGGTGAACTGGAAAAACTTCCACTCTGACCCCTCAACAGTGAGTGCATGTACCAGTCATGACTGTGAGGGGAGCAGTTCTCAGGCCCCTGGTGAAATTCCTGGGTAAAGGGTGACCACCCCTACACTGAGGTCCTGCAAGGGGAGGATGTGGCCAGTCCCAGCAGCTCTGTGTTCCTCTCATGCCCCAGTCCTGGCAGGGTTCCCTCCCCTATTCCAGGTGTAGCAGGTGACCTGGCTGATCAGTCAGACCCACCTGGCCACTTATGCTTAGCCTACAACTTAGCTCTAGGCAATAGGAGACCCTGCTCAGCTCCAAACCAAGCCTCCATAAGAACTCTTTTCCAGCCTAGGTCCTAGAGGGAGGTGCCCAATTTTAGCACCAGTAGCTGCAGCCCATGCCACACTTGCTTCTCAGTTCTGGTTGTGGGAGTCCACCCACCACCCACACCCCAATTCTGTACACAGCAGTCTCAGTTTCTCTACCACTTAGGACTGGCATCACTGGTTCCCAGGACCACATGCAGTCTGTTAAAAGCTAGGATCAAGAATGGCCTTTTACTGTAGCTGCTTAGGTCACAAAGGGCATGGGAGCAAGGGCCTGTTTTCTCCCTGGAGAAGTTCCTTCTCACAGTCTCCTGGTCACTCCCTAAGTTAGATTCAGGTCTTGGGAAGGTCATGGTGCTCTCCTGTGGCCTGGCTTGTATTATTCCCTAGTTAGAAAGTGAATTGCATTCACTCTCTCCTGTCCTGGGGAGTCACTCTCAATTCATGGCTGGTCCTGGCCACGCAGGCTGCCTATTTTCCTTCCCTTTCCTAGATATGATGTTTCCTTTCACTTCTCTGTTGAACTCCTATGTTCTCTCTTGGATAATATATTCAAAATGTCATTGTCTATACACTATTTTGGTTCTTCTAACTGGATGAAGTATGCCTGAAATGCTTCTAGTCAGCCATCTGTTTTATCGCCTGAAATTTCTTCTCTTTCAACTTCTCATGTAGAAGCTGCTCCTGAAACGAAATGTGAGACAGCTGTGGAGAAATTCCTAGGAAAGGCTGCTCAGGGCCTCCTGGGTCCCGCTTCCCACACCAGAGCTCACATTGATGCAGCTTGGGGAGGCTGCAGGGTTTCCTTTTGAAGTATATTTTTGATAGTACATTGAAGAAAAAAAAAATAATTCAATAATAAAGCTAATTAAAGGAATCTTTTGTTAAAATAAGGTTCATTTTTTGTTTGTTTTGTTTTTTATAGATTCTAGCAAAAATTAGTAGAAACTATTGTTCATGTCAACATTGAACCAGAAGGTGAAGAATTATGTAATAAATTGACATTACCCATAGAGATTATTTGTATTGGCTCCTCTAAGGATGTATGATGATTATTCTGGGGCTTTTACTGAAGGAAATTCAATTGCAAAATCAAAACTGTTTCACATTGACAGTCAAATATCATATAGAGTGCCAGTCATAATCAAATTGCTAAAATTAAATGTAATTTTTGTAAAAAATAAGGTACAAATTAAGATGTACTTGAAAAAGTTTGGAAAAGTTTTCAGATTATGCATACCTCCATTAAGTTTCTCTGTAATGGCTCTTTGGAAACTTAGGTTTCTTTTTTCTTTCTTCTGTTTTTCTTCTCTTCACTTCTTGTCCTTTCTTCATTTCTTCCTCATTTTTGTAAGGCTTGAATAAGCAACATTTTAGCCCTACTTCATGAAAATTGTCTTATGCAGCATTTCCCGTCATGAAAGTATATTTATAAACATGTGATACCATCAGTAAATTTATAGCAAATGCACAATTCAGGAATTGGTTCTATCTGAAAATTTGTTTGGAAGTCAATTATTTGCAATCTTAAACAAGTTTTCATGTAGATGCAATATTAAAAATGATAGTTTTGTATTCTAGGCCAGCCTACAAAATCCTATTTAATTCATAGTATAATTTTTAAATTTTATTTTATGACAAAATTAAGAGGAAGAAATTTGCTCTAATACTTCTAATTAAACAAGACAATAAAAGACCAAAATATAATGAGTATTTTTATTAAAAACCTTTGAGCTAGAGGAAATTAGATTTAATGGAATAAAGATGAGATAAAAGCTAAAAATTAATAAACTTGCATGATGTTTTTCAAGCACCCTATGAGTATTTTAC
>RJWJ010033489.1:0-17871 GCA_004363605.1 Indri indri | reverse complement strand
CTCTGATTCTAAAACATGGCAGAGAAAAGAAAAAAGGACGGAAAGAAGAAAGGAATGTAAGAAGAGAGAGAAGGAAAGTGGAATAGAAGAAAAATAGGAGGGAAGAAAGGAGAAAATTTAATTTAATTTATAAATGGGAACACAGGAAGTTAGTAAAATATTAATAAATTGAACCCAGCACTATATTAAAGAATAATAAATAGATCAAATATTTTTTCTGTAGGCACATTGGGTTAGTTTAATGTCAAGATTTCTGTTATATAATCCATTAAATTAATAATTCAAAAAAGAAAAACTCCTATAATCATCTAGTTACATGCCAACAAAGATAGGCCTAGAAATATGAAGATACTTTATTAATATGATTATAAATATCTATCTCAAAGAAATAGGCAAAAATCATACTTTGCAATGAAACTGTAAAGCGGACTTTTCTAGAATATGTTTTCTAAAATAGTAAACCCTCTAAAGTCTCGAACTGCTCCTCCAAGTTAAATTTCTATACCAAATAAATTTGGGCAGTATTTCCTACTGTTACCTCCTCTAGAAGATTCACCAGCCACATATACATAGGGTTTAAGAAGTGTTTCCTCAATTTTGTAGACCTTGGAACCCTTTTCCAAGATCATTTCTTGGGATTAGTGCTCCTCAGAGGACATCCTGGAAAATAAAGAGTTAGAAAACGTAATGGGAAGGAATTTCCTTTACAGCAGTAACATAAGTATGAAATAATTAGGAATAAACTAAGTAATGTATAGGGTTTATATGAAAATAAGTACAAATTTTACCAATAATCTCTTTAAAGACTTAGGTATAGAGAATCTCATTCTTTATTCCTAGATAAAACAGTTTAATTTTATAAAAAAATCAGTTCTCCACAATAATTTAAAGATTAAATATATTGAACCCAAGAGGCCTTTTTTTCCTAACTTGACAAAATGATTCTAAGGTTTATAGGGTAGAAGAAATAATCTAGAAAATCCAAGGAAAAATGGATAAATACTCTGATTTATCAAAATATACTATAAATTTATTATAATTAAGACAGTATGGCTCTGGGATAAGACATCAGACATGAGATTACAGATCAAGTAATGGAATACAAATTTCAGAATCAGAACCAATATACCTACAAATAGTTAGCAGCACAGCATAGTGGCCAAGGGCATGGGCTCTGTCAGTCATAGCGTGTGGGTTCCACTTTCAACTCTGCCTCTTATTGGCTATGTCATCTCGTGCAGGCCTTTAAACCTCTCTGACCATCAGTTTCCTTATATATAAAAGTAGAAATAACTCTAGTACTTAACTCATATAATTAACATAAAGTCATGAAATAATGTTTATAGAATGTACAGAAACTGGTACATAATAAGCACTCAATAAGCATTTGCCATTAATTATTATGAAACAAATCAATAAATTTGATTACATAAAAATTAAGAATACAAAAACATAAATTTAAGAGGGAAATGGAAAATTTACATAATAATAAAAAACTATAAAGATTCCTATACAAGATAATCAATTTTTAAATCCTCAAAAATAGGGAAAAAATTAAAGAAGCAATAAACATAAACAAAAACCAAATATAAATGGACCTTGAATATATAAGAAAATATTTAATAATATCCAATGAGTTACTTTTTTCTTTTATAAAATTGGTAAAAAAAAATTAATGATTCCTATTGTTTGAAGGAGAAAGTGGCACTTTCAAACATTACTAGTGGGAGTATAAATTGGTAGGTATAACACAAACTCTTTGGAAGGCAAATTGGTAATATTTATCAAAAATCTCAAAAATTGGCACATCTCTTGAACATCATGATTCTTTGAGGATATCATTCCAGATGTGGGGCAAATTTAGTTATAAGGAACTGAAGTGGCATTGTCAAAGCTGAACCAAAGGAATCATCTGAAATAATACTGTGGAGAAAATCTTCATGCTGTACTACCAATAAGTGAAAAGAACGTTATAATTCAGTGTTTCGGTTTGATCACTAAGAAGGGACAACACATAGAAACAAAGGCTGAAAAGATGTACGCCAAGTAAATATTTAATAGTGGCCATTTCTCAGTAAGGGGATAAGGACGTTTGGTTTTTTAAAATGTGATTTTTGTTTTTTAGTGCTATTCTGAATTCTCCAACTTCATAGAATGATAAAACAATGAAAATGTATTTCTCTTTTAACTGAAAAAAAATCTTTGAAATTGGTATGAAAACAAAAGCGAGATTAGTTGAATCTATTCTAGGAAGTGAAATCTATACACAGTTTCCACTACAGTTATGACACATGTTACACACACACACACAAAGCTACAAATAGTACGCATGTGGTTTTGATATTAATATTAATAACAATTTCTTCTCCCAAGACTCCTGTTTAAAATAAAACTTTTGTTACAAGCACACACTCACTTTAGTCAAGAGTGTTGAAGAAAATTGAATCTGTTCTAGCATGGGGTGGATTTCTGGTCTCTCTTTGGACATCTTCTTGCTGTGTTTTCTGTTTCCCTTTTTCTGTGTTTTCCCTTGTTTTTGTCCCAGCCCGTGTCCATCTGCACTAAGATATTGCTTTTCTCTATCATGGTTTTTATTGTTAATTGCCGATAATTTAAAGCCTTTAACTCCAATCAATCATATCTCAGATTTGAAACGAGTCTTATAAACTCCGCCATGAGAAGCTGCTTCCTCAAAAGTGCTCTGAGAACCACCCAAACCTTGCTGGTTTTTAACCAGAAAGGGCCATTTTCAACTTGGGAGGAGTCGTGTAGCTTTCTGTCTTTTGACTCTTTTCTATGCTTTAGTGGTGGGAGGGTTGTTCATCATCCTCTGGCCTTTTGACAGACAGAATGACTTCCAGATTGGATCCAAGGAAATAAACTGGGTAAGAAGGGGAGCAGGGAGTTCCGCTGGTGCATTCACTCTCTGCCAAGTACAGGAGATATTGAAATTTGTCAGGTAGACTTTTATTGGCTACAATAGCAGTGTCAGTGACATTGACAAAAATACGCATTAGGAAGTACCAGAGAAAAAAGGAAATGGGAGATTTTCGTTTTTCACCATTCAATTTTTGATGAAATGGAGCCTAATTTAGCAGAAGCAAGAAGTGGTATGTTCTTCCTTGATAGAACTTGAGGAACTAATTTTTGCCATATTATCTTGGGATGGGAAAGCGGGTGGAGGGAGATCACAGTTCGCCTCCTGCAGAACATGTGTGGTTGGCCAAAGACAAAGATGCCTGTGCTTCCAAATTAATCAGCACACAACTAAGTGGCATTCTAAATTACCCAGAAAGTGTCTGATTTATCACTGCAGGAGAAAGAGACTAGGATACAAACTCTATGACGGTAGGAATTTTGATCTGTTTTGCTAATTAGTACCTTCAACACTAAGATCAGTGCCCAATCACAGAGTAAGCCCCGGAGAAATGCTTGCTGAATGAAACAATTCATTTCAAACATTTATTATTATAAACAATATCTACTCTATTTCCCGGGGTCAGTATGTCTATGTTTTTTACTTCATTCTCACTGTTCTAAATAACCAATGTGCTGAATATTGACCCTGAGGAAATAATAAATCACTACATTCAGGATATTCCATTTTCTAAGGCAGGAAATCAAACTAATAAGTTTCAGCTTGTGAATAAGGGTTGGAGTAAGGTGATTTTAATTCTCAATTAATCAAATATTTAATTAAGAGGCATGTTAGACAGGATTCTTTGGTAACAAGTGACCCAAACCAACTTACACCAGCCCAGGCAAAAGGGAGGATTTATGGAGTCCAAGAAAATGTGGAAAAACCAAAGTGTAAGAAGGAGAGGCACGTAGCCAGACCACATTGGAAACAGAGGCCAACAACACATCTTATTTGGGCTTGCAGTCCAGCTACCGGGTGTCTGTTTCATTTTCACTCACTGCACATAGACTCTTTCCGTAGTGAGACACAGCACACAATGGTTCCTGGACTTTTTTTCTCATACAATTCTCACCATCTAAGAGAAACTGTTAATGTTGGTTCCAGATTTTATTTAAATTGCTGGGAAGGATTCTGATTAGATTGGTTTGACGAGATCCTTACCCTGAGATCAAACAACAATTTCCAGAAGGATGAGGTAATACAAGATGATGAAATTTCCCGAAGAAGATTTATGAACAAGGAGTGGGCAGTGTCCAGGAGGAATGGGAGAGGCGCTCCTGGGCAGATTATCCCATCCATGTCCATGGCATTCAACTGCTGCGCCCACCATGGGAGGTGATCCCTGCTTCTCTACAAAAACAGGATGTTTGGAGTCATGTGCTTAAGTTGTGTCACAAAGAAAATTTTGTCACCTGTCCATTTCTTATGCAGGCAGCCTGTGTGATGGAGGCTGTCACTTAGCCTCAGGAATATCATGTCCGTTGCAGATGCCCTCCTTGGAGCTTTCGTCTGTTGAGATGGAGGACTCTAGCCTGTTTTGATGGTTCTTTTCTTTTCTCTCTGACATCCAATCAAGGAGTGGACTTCAGCACTGCAACTTCTTTCTTTCTTCACTCTCTCCTCAAAAAATCAAATACCCAGCCAGTTCCTTGAGCTACTAGTTAGGCATGGAGAACATTAAGTTACATGTGTATCATCTGCCCATTACCAAGAATAGTTACATTTTGGAGAATACCAGTGCAAACCGTTCGAGTTGGAAAAAGGTACCAAACCAAATCTATATGTAGTGTTTAACCTATGGACATCCTTAAAACCTTGCTCACTTTCCATTTTTTTCCTCATGTTTATTTAAAGAACAAAGATAAACATTAGATGTCCAAAGGAATTAATAAGGAGAAGCCTATCTTTACAAAGTAAACCTATTGAAATTGGCTTTAAAAGACATCAACATAATTAATCATCGTGCATTGACTGTGTAGATGCAGATATAATACAGAAAATATATCTTTAAAGCTCCACTCATACAAAAATAAAAGCTTTAATATCATGTTGCCTTAAAGAATGTATGATAGATTATTTTAAGACCATGACAGTAAAGAAAGCCAGAATTTAGAACTTTGGATGCTAAAAAGTGGCTGCTTCTATTTAACCCTAAAATCACGTGGAATTGTGAAGAAATGTAATAGGATACAGTTGGATTCGTTATGCAGTATTTCTTTATCAATTGTCTAGGCCTTATGTATTGCTCTAAAAACCGAAGTTTAAATATTTATGGTATTGCCTGCTATATATGCTATTTTTTGGTAGAAAATTCCCATAGTCTATCCTAAAGAAGTGCCTAAAATTAATTTCTGTTAATTTTTAAGTCCATCTAATAAATCATATGTGTTTTCTAAAAAAACAAAAACACCAATAAGTGTGTATTTTCTCCTATCAACAACTGTCACCCCAAAACCGACCTTTCCAGAAAACACTTCCCTTTCAGCCAAGCACCCTCACACACTCTCTTCCAAGTTATGGCAAAATATTCATCTAAAATTTATTTTATTTTGAAACCTTTATCAGTTTAGGGGTGAGAAAATGAGGAGAGAAAATGAGGAGAAAGTAAGGGTGAGGCTTTTAGAATAAATCTAATCTACATATTCAAATTTTCAATAAACATGTACTTCCAGCATCTCTCCAAACTTAATTAACTTCATTATTTTCTCCAAAAATAATCCCCCCTAATTATTTGTTTCATGTTATATTATCCTTAAGAAACCTTCACTTTTACCGTCTCTGGAATTCTTATCCTATTCATTTTTTTTCAAGAGCGAGTTAGGAAACATGGCCATTAAACCGCATGCAGTAGCCCGTCCCTCCCTCTCCTGCAGACAGGGGGTTCCTCTCTGAGGGTCTGAGCTTTGGCAATTCTTTCCATCCTCCTGAGTACCTAGCGTGGCTGGGGCATGGCAGGTGCCCTCCTGGGTGCCAGGTCCTTGCATTTGAGAGAACAAATCTCCCACTACAACCCCTCCCTCCCCCTGTTGGCAATTTCCCTTCCCCCAATCAGCATAGCCAATGATCAAAATAAAAATGCAAGACCTGTGTCAATGGTAATAAAAAGTGGTTAGTTGGATGTATTCAGACTTTGTAGGATGGGAAACTTACACAGTTTGGGGCCCTCTTTTAAATACTAATAAAATGTTACTAGGAGTATAAAATATTACAAGTACAAAATTAGATATGAACATGAATAGTTACTCTGAATAAGAAAACATACCAAATTTCAAACTTTTTGCTGACAAATACCACGAACCTCACAAAATCCAGAAAAATGTGAAAATGTTTTGGTTTTGTCTAGCATGTTTCTATAATACTTTTTTCTTCGTATTTGGCTGCATATTTTTTGTTACCTCTTTGTATGATAGCAATTTTATAATACCATTTTTATAGAGATAATATTATAGAAAGATAATTCAGCCTTCTAATGGAGTGGCTTAAAAAATGTATCATTTACTTTATAGAGCAGTTACAGAGTCATGGTACATCTTCCTCTGCAGTTTCTTGCACCAAACCCTTGAAGAATTCCAGCCGTTGGATCCCCAGGCAGGGCCCCCGAGGAGGCTGCTGTAGCTGGTCCAGCTCCATGGCATCCTCGCTGCTCCCTGTTCCCCGTCCCAAGTCCCACCTTCCTCTGCACCAAGTCCCGGGGCAGGGGGGGCACGGGGTTGGTAAAGGAACTGCAAAGAGGGAGCAGAATTCCAAATTATACTGATTCTTCTTGGTCACTGGAGACAGGGGCTGCAGTATGTGGGGTTTGTGTTGGTATGTGTTGGCTGCCAACAGCAGCCCCTGGTCCCCAGGTCTCAGAGGGTGACCCGTAGACCAGGGCAGTGTTTCATGCACCAGCTCAAGGCTCTGGGTGCCGCTTCCTCCCTGAATGCTTGGGGAAGGCTCTAGCAAAGTGAGATGCTGCAGCTTCATTAAACTTTCCTCTGGGAAATGATACGGATCCTTTATCAGCAAATCTGCCAGTATTTATGAAGACGTGGAGGACCTGGTGGAAAAGGGAAGATACTAATAATTCAAGTTTATTAATCACCTGCTGAGTAAAAAGTGCACAGATGACATAAACACACATGTATATAAGGAATCGAGTTCTTCAATGAGTGGAATTTGGTGGGGTTGGAGCAAAAAAGTTGTTGCACCACTTTCCTTCCAACTCACTCTGTTGGATTTCCTGTGCCTGGAGGATCAGGCAGATTCTTTATCTTCTCTGGTCACTTTCAGGTATCTGTAAACGTTCCTATTTCCAGGAATCTCACCTCAGTCCTTCATCTGCAATTCTGAAGTCCCTGAAGCTCTAGAAGTCAAAACTTTTCTGAAGTTTGCTACAAAGCCATTAAATGGCGAAATCTGACGTGAACAGATGGGAGGCTGTTTGGGGTCATTCACCCCTGCCCTGTGTGGGTAGTAATACGTTTTGCTGCAGAAATATTAACATGGTTGATTACAGAGTGCTGCCCTACACCCACTGATTACAGGATATGCATCACACGCCCTTCCTGAAAATCAGAACAGTTACGGGTTCTGAAATCTCTCTGGGCCCAAGGGTTTTGGATAAGAGATTGGGGACCTACAGTGGAACTGTCAGTCTGTTCTAATATCGAAATTTCAACTTCTCATCCAATTCAAAGCTTCTCTCCCTGGCCAGCCTAGGTCTGATTCATGCATTCTGTGGAGCAGCAATGAGGGTTTGGGGAGTGGCCCTGCCTGTTTGGGAATTATTTTTCTGTCTTTTGTTTTTCCTCTCATCCTCGCCTACTCACCCAATAGTAGTGCTCTAGGGTGGGGTGAGAGGAGGATGGAAGGTAACATCCCTGGTGCCACTGTGATTTGGGCTTGGTACCCTCTGTGGCTCTTTCTGGTGGTTCTTCAGAGACAGTCCTCCACTTGGATGCTCCTAATGTACCCCTGCAGGGAGAAATGAGCTTAGGAGCACAGAAGAGTTGGGGCAAATCCTTCCAGGATGGTCCAACAGCCCTGTTTAGAACAAGGGGGCCCTCGCTACCTATTGTTCTCAGCTTTGGAGAGTCAACAGAAACAAAGAAGTGTTCCGTTTACAACTCATTTACACATCCATTATCCCATTTTTAGTGTTCACAATTAATCTGTAAAATAGGAATTGCCAATTTTACAGATGAAAAATCCATGGTAACACAGCAAAGTAGGAATTAAAACTCATACTTATTCATGCCTGTAAGGTGATTTCAAAAGAAAGAAAATTAAAATGCTAAGATTTAGGGAGCAAAGAACACAGGAGGCTGTTAAGAAAATTTGTACACTGTGGGACCTAGAAAGGTGGATTTGAAGGAATTTGTGTCTCTTCGTTTTGCGAGCGACCAGCAATAAAATAGCTTCTTTGAAGGTCAAGTGAAATATTTGTCCTAAACAGTATGATCATAGGAGCAGAAAAGGAGTGCAGATTCTTAAGAATCACATTTAGACAAAAGGAAAAAAGGACATGAACAGAAACTACACGACTATGTCTTCTGGAACTTTCTGTTCCCACTCACCACTCATCAAAATCCAGAAAAGTCTGTAAGCTTTAAAAGTCAAAAGTGGGTTTGAGATCCACTGGGATGAGTTAGAAGCCTCCATTGTGCTCAGAGTGGGTCTAAATTTGGAAATAAACTCAGTCCCACAGATTCATTATACAATTGGCACAACGAGAAGAGGAACTGAAAACTTTCCTTGTCTGAATTTCTCGCTTCTTTTGAGAAGGAGACTTAACGAGAAAGGCTGACATTTCAGAGACATAGCTTAGCTGAGTTTAGAAACCGGGGAGTAGGCGGTTTTCAGAAGGCACCTGTAAACACCATGTAGATTAGCTGTGGGAAATGCGTGAGAGTCCCAAGATGGCATGAAGAGAAACAAAGAAGAATATTCTCCTCCCACCGAGGGGAGAAAAAAATGCAGGACTCCAGGGCGGCAAGGAATGTTTCATTCACTCATCCATTCATTCAAGAAATACTTACTGAGTGTTTTTGTTTGTTTGTTTGTTTTTGCCAGGACTGGGCACTGGGATACTGAAATAAATGAGATATTAAACAAATAAATCAGAAATGGGTTTATAATTATAAACCAAGATAAAGGCTCTAAAGGACAGTATGAATTTTTATAAGAGAGTGTAACAAAGGGAATTGACCCATATAGTGGGAACCAAGGGTTCCTTGAGGAACTCACACTGGACAGGGACTCTGTGTGATGAGTAGTAATGGTGGCTGACATTAATTGATTGAGCCACCTTCTAATTGTCCTACTTATATAAATTTGTGAAAGCCTCACAATAATACTATAGGGTGAGCATATGTTCTTGCCTCTTCCTGGAATGTTCTTTTTTATTCATCTGCTTAATGCCTTGTAGAAAGACAGTGGGGTGGAATGTAGGTATGAAGTCAGGCTCCTGGGTTTGAATCCTCGCTGCCCCCATCAACTTGCTGTGTGACCTTGGGCAAGTTACCTAATCTCTCTGTGCCTCAGTTTCCTCATCTATGATACTGAGACCATGATAGTGCTTACATGGGCTGGAGGAATTTAAAGCAGACTGGTGTAACTGGTGGAAGACTACTGTGAGTTGTGGCTAGAAAGGTAGGCAGGGTGCAGATTTTGAATTCGGCAATAATTGAGTGCCCATTATGAGACTGGTTCTGCATTAGAAGCTTTATGCATGTTCTCTCAGCAGAGTTGC
Organism: Indri indri; assembly: GCA_004363605.1. Taxonomy (NCBI): domain Eukaryota; kingdom Metazoa; phylum Chordata; class Mammalia; order Primates; family Indriidae; genus Indri; species Indri indri. The sequence continues at coordinate 8,218 of RJWJ010033489.1, read as the reverse complement.
TTCTCTTCAAGGAAATGCTCATTAACCACATTATTGAGTGAGTAAAATGCAATTGGGCTCCTTTAAGGCTGATCGAATACACTGCCTTCAGGCTAGGATCCTTCTTCAGAAAGGGCCTGTGCCACCTGGACAGCTCTCTGACTGTTAATTAGTCTCTTTTCTCAGCCATTTCCAGTGGCAGAGCCTTCTGGGTCGGAGCAGATGAAGCAAGTGCAGTTAGTCGGAAGGCAGGAGCTTTGCACTTCGATTCCATACCCTGCCATGTGTCAGGCCGCGTGACCTTGGGCAAGTCAATTCCCCTCCATGAGCCTCATTTTCCACATCTGAAGAATACGGTAACCAGAGCTGCGTCTCCAAGTTGCTATAGAGATTAGGTAAAATAATGTACATGAAAACCATTTTTACAGTCCATAACACAACACACAATTTAGTGACCAGTTATTCATTGAGAGTTGAACTCATTGACCCCTGCTGTGGTCATTGTGCTGGGACCACGCCGAGCACCACACTGGAGTAAGGGGATCCGTTACTACGTAAGATGCCACCTCAGAAAGGAGGGGAAGGGGCACAGCTGTCCTGACAACCCTTCCAGCTCCATTTAAGAAGATCTTTTTCTCCTTGGGCTGGGTCCTCTCTCCTTCCACCTCCACTATCCCGGTGCTCATTCCAAGGCTTTCTGCCAGACATCAGCACTTCTCTCACACAGGTGCGGGTAAGTAAGGCTTTACTCCTTCATGGAGATGGCTCTCCAGAAGATAATAAATCTCTACTGCGTAAATGGTTGTTCTGAAATCCTCATCATCAAGACTCCAGATCTCTTTCTCTGTCTTTTTTTGCCTCATCCTCTTGTCTCTCTCTCACACACACAAAAACCCACACAATTTCCAATGACTGTCACACGTGGCCTTCAGGTGTTAAACCCTGAAGGCAGAAACCCTGTCTTAATCACTGAATCCCCAGTGCTCAGCACAGAGCCTTACACGTAACAGAAGACTAGTAAATGTTTGCTAAGGAAGTGAATGGATGAATGGATGAATGGATATGGATGAGTGACTAAACGACCAGCATAGCCATGAGTGTTTTCAGTGCTGTGCACAGTTGCATGCAGTTTTTAGACTAGCTACTGTAGCCACTATTCCCAGTATCTCTCCTCCGACAAAGAACCGCATCATATTCTCTGTTATTTTGAACTTCCAGACACCCCAATTTCCGCCAAAGTTCATCCACCACTCCTCTGTATGTCTGATCCTGGGCTGGCTTCAGCTGTTTCCCCTTATGCGAAGGTGTTCTTGGGTATATCCTTAAGGTGGTTTTGTCCATCTCATTTAAAAAGAGAGTTGTATCTACTTGCCTTTTAGCTGGGACTTAGTGTCCTGCTGGACCCTGTCCTCCCTGCTTGCCCAGGCTACCCAGTGGGACAGTTGGAGTCACTCATTGCAGGTAGGTTGGTTTCGGCCCAGAGCCATCTGCTGGTAAACTTTCCTGATCAGGCTTGTATTGGCTCAAACCAAACGTGAAATCCACACAAACCCTTGTCTGTTTCACAGTCATTTTACAACTCCTGGAGAATTAAGACATTTGGAAAGAGGTCCACAGCTTCTCCTGACCTTCTGTGGAGGAATCAGGATAGAAAGAACACAGATTTTTGAGACAAAATGATCTGGATTTAAATCCTTGTCTTGCTACCTTCAGGACAAGATAATTTTCTTCTCTGATCCTTGGATTGCTTACTTATAAAATGAATGTAATACCTCTTCTTTCTGTCTGGGGCTCTTTTAGTTGCAAGTGACATAAACCCAATTCAAAGGGGTTTGCCCCCACCCCACCCCAAAAAGGTGGGAAATCCATGGCAGTCTTCCAGCTTCAGGCAAGCTTAGATCCAGGAGTTCAAACAATCTTTCAAACTTCTGGTTCTTTGTCCATCTCTCAGTTTTATTTTTCTCTCTGTATGTTACTTTACCTTGAGGCTGCCTGTCAGCAGGTGGCAGGACAAATGGTGTGACGGGTCTTTATTCAACCCATCAAAAGAAAGAGATCCTCACTCTTCCTGCAAGCATCACTCACAGAAGAAATCTGCTCAGTCTAGCCTGGATCAGGCACCCACCTCTGTGGCCAGGGAGTTGAAGCTTAGTTGCGGACAGCTCTCCAGGGCTAAAGGGACGTGTGTGGGATAGTTACCACATGGAAAGAATGCTGGAAGATGAACACAAACTCACTATAGAATTCCCTCAATGGGTTCTTACAAAGACATAGGTAAGGTGCATCATTTGCCATGAGATGGCATGTGAAAAGTGTCCCAAACGGTGCTGGACACGTCATGTTTGGCTTTAGTTCTCTTCCTACATTTCCCCACTTCCTTCCTAAAATCAGAGAATCTCAGTTATGGGACCCAAAATGGACCATGAGTGAGTGACTGTCCAGGACATGACCTCCCAGAGCCACCAGGACTGCCTTGGCCAAAATGACTTGAATAAGGCACAGTTTATGAGGACTTTTATTTATACATATGTGCACTTTGGCACCTGTCCTGTGTTCAGCTGGCATGGAGTTCCCAAAAAATTCAATTGGGTGATATTGATAGAATCTAGTAAGTATAAAATAATCCTGAACAAAGTAACATTTGGCAACATTGCTTCCTTCTAACAAGATGAAGAGCAAGAACCTAGATACCTGGAATATGACTTGAGACTCCCAAAGTATCTTTCTATAAGAGTTGGCATTCCATTCAAGTAGTGCAGCTTGGGTAAGGTCAACCTAATATGTGGATTCTCATAACTTTGTAGGAACCTTGTAACTTAGGAAATAGTATCTTTGAGTGTGTGGAGCATTGTGTAGTTTGTTCCTGAAAGACTACAATGAAATAAGCTTTGTCAATGTGGTGAGCACCTAGATTTATAGAAAAGGAAATACATAGGGCTCATTACTGGTGTGTCACAAACTGAGCAGGAAATGTAGACCAGTTTATGTTCATAGAAAATCAATAGAATGCAGTGGTTGATATTTTATTTTCCAAAGTGTCAAATAAACTTCCTGCCAGTGATTATTGGCTGGGATAAGAGGGCAATTCTTGGAGAGGAATCTGACTCTGGGTAGGGAAGTCTTAAGTGTTTCTACTTAGGCATTTTTTTTTGCTGGGGAGCAGTAAATGCCATAGGAATTGTGTTGGTTCCTCACTTATTAGGCAATATGGAAATGGCATGGGCAGACTACGAAATGCAAGGTGCTGGGATTTCCCAATGTCACTATGACTGAGATGGTGAAAGGAAAGAGATGGGAGCTCACAGGTGCTAGAAAGATGAGGGAGTTCATGTAGGTTCAGTTCTGCTGAAGGAGCAAAAACCACCCAAATTAAACACAGATTGAGAATCCCTAATCTGAAAATCTGAAATCTGAAATGCTTCAAATCCAAAATTTTTAAGCACCAACATGATGCCACAAGTGGAAAATTCCACACCTGACCTTATGCGATGAGTTGCAGTCAAAATGCAGGTGCACAGCATGGCGTATTTAGTGTCTCCAAGGGAAAAATAAAACTGCCTCTAGGATGTGCATATAAGGTATGTATGAACCATAAATGAATTTCATTTTTAGAATTGGGTCCCATCCCCAAGATATCTCAGTATATATACATGGCTATTCCAAAATCTGAAAAAATCCAAAATTCAAACACACTCTAGTTCTGAGTATTTCAGATAAGGGCTATTGAACCTGTGAGAGGAACAATAGATAGAATTCATTAAGTACTTACTGCTTGCCAAGCCCTGAACTTTAGATGCGTATAAATGAGACCATTTATATCTCACAACCGCCCTGTGAGGTAGCTTTTATTATGCCCATTTTATACATGAAGAGATCAAGGCTTAGAAAGTTCTAAAAAACTTTCCCAATATTCCACATCTAGTAAGTGGAGGATGTGCAACATACACTCAGGCAGTTGATCCTACAGCCTTGGCCACCACACCATAGTAATTTTCTGCATTAGAGTAGAAAAAGATTTACGATATTCAATCTGTAAGAAAATTAAATACAGGGCAGTATACCAATAATGGAATTTTCCAGGCTCTTTGTTTTTCTTTAAATATAGTTCTAGTCTAGGAGCAGGCTTTTCTTGTGCACTAGCTTCTATTGCCTCTCATCTGTGTTTTCAATAATGATAATTAGGGTCACCTTGGTTCAACCAGACCTTCTGAGTTTTAATTACACAGCACCTGGAAACCTGAAAGAACATACAGATTCATCTTAGCTCCCGGCCGATGCTTGGAATGGTTGGCATTGCCCTCAAAAGACAAGCAGTCTTTAGCGAAGAAGTCAGGAAATTAGGCATTAGACCAGTCCAAATAGTCTTGCAGTTAAAATTGGTCTCTAGCCCTCTGTCTCTGAGACACACAGAGTTCATTTCTTTTCTCTTCAATCTGTTGCTGCTATGGTGTTGTCAAAAGCACGGAATAGCTCTGCTGGTCCTGTAATCCTTGTAGTTATGTTTGTGATGTGTGAGATTAGCTTGACTCATCCTTCACCTCGACCTCAGCATGCCTTCCCTGGACTTTCTCAGAACCATGCGTGTGGTGTCATGTGCCCTGGCATTTGTTTCTCATAAGCTGCAGATAACCGCCTATTTGCATGAGTGACCTTCCTGATACCACAACCCTCTCCTCAGTATTGTACTTCACAGGGAGAGGAATGTCAGTGGAACTGTTGTGAATAGAGAAAGGACCAGGTAGCAGGTCATTTTGCCTGTATCTCGAATGACACTAAAAGATCCTATATCGATGCAACCATAAGCTTTCGACATTTTTTTTCCAATTAAAGAATTTCAGAACAACATGTTTGGAATGCATGTTCCAAATGGCTTGTCAAAAATTTGAGAGCCACAGCCACAATTTGCAAAGGGAAAACTAAAACAGTTGTGATGATTTTAATGAGGGTTCTATGAGTTAGTGAGTGCGATGAGTGAGGAAAGCCCACAGTGGGGTGGCTTCCTGGGTAGGGTAGACCCAGGCAATTGGGAGTGGTCAGTCTGAAGGGCCTCAGAGGTGCAAACACCAGGAGAAGCAATAAATGTTTATTCCTGAAGGAAAGGGCCCAGGTAGCCTTTGGGCCCCTATGGCTTTTGCTAAGATAAAATCACTGGAAGGAAGAAGGGGTTTTGTTGAGTGCCTTTTTCAGAAAGAAAAGCAGAGGCAGAGGTCTCAATGGCCAGAACAGAAGGCATCAGAACCATGAACTACACTCTAATAACCACCACTTTGCCAGTTTCATAGCATTTCTAAGGTGAGAAGAGTCTGGCCCCTTAGACCTGCCAAAAAGAAGAGGCCTTGGGAAGCCAGTCCTGCCTAAGGACCTCTCCACACAGCAGCAGTTCAAAGACTCTTTGACGGATCCGCAATGCTGGTGGAGAATAGAAAGACAATGTTTATTATGTCTTTGACATGTAGCATGATAAAGAGCTAAAAGTGAAAATGAGAAATCTGATTAATGAACCCAAAGGGCATTTGAGTAATTCAAAATTTCCTATTATGAACTTCGAAAATGTTGAGTCAAATATAAAAATGCCATTTATTACCTGGATACAAACTCCTTACACGAGGAAAAGGATTTTTGTTGTTCTTGTTGTTTTTGGTTGTTGCTGAACTTAAACCACAGGCGGATGGAAAAATACCATTTGCCTAATGACTAGTAAACTGAAAATGCGAATTCCACTCCAACATCCCACCAGGAACTCTTAAAATAAAAGAGAAACCAGAAAAACTCCTTCGTTAAGAAAATCTCTCATGTTATCAGCCAAACCCTAAACATTTTTTGAAGAAGAGGTGCATTTCCACAGGTATGCTCAGGGATGCTGCCTTTAATTGATGTGAAATCTGATCTCACTTAAAAGAACTGATCTACTTCAAAGGAAAAGCTAGTCCTCTCTGATTCTGCTACTTTCATTAACGAGAAATAAATAATAATCCTTTTGCCTCAAAAGACCTCCCCCGTATTGTGAAATAACCTGTACCGACAAGGGGAACAGTGAGAAGGGAAGGAGAAGGAAAATAGCCTCACATGGAGATTAAAGAAAGTCTTTCATATTTTATAATTTGTGCCAGACACGCTAAAGCCTATTCTGGTCCTGGGAAGGGTCCATTCAGCCATGTTTTCTTTCAAGATTCAATATTCATCCAAGAAACATTTATGGATACCTACTTTGAGTTGAGTAGGAGCACAATGTGTCTGTTCTTAGCATTAAACAGATAAAGAAGTTATGACATCCTTGCCCCCAAGGTGTTTATTTCATAATCTAATGAAGCCTTGAAATAAATGATTTCAGCGTTAAGGTGATGCTATTATGGGATAATTTAAGAATGGACTACGTTTAGGGATTTTCCTCTTTTAAAAGATCTAATGATAGAGTTACAGAGAAAAATGTTTTTTTTCCTTTCTAAAAATCTGTGAAATCGCATTTAGCATGCAAACAATGCTTCTGCCTCAATTACCAGTGCTTATTCCTGGTAATTCAAAAACTCAAAATCTGTAACTGCTAGCCACTCAGATGATGTGGTGTGACATTTTATATCAAAATCGTGACAATATCTCCTGAAACATGGTAGAAAAATACAAGCCTTAGGAATAGGAGCCAGGTCAAATCTCCTATGGCTTTAACAAATGAGGGCCCTGAATGTCCATCCCCCCCATGTTGTGGATGCATCTGTTTTGTAACAAAGGAGAGAGCACTGCTTAGTGTAAGCAATAAGAGAGTTCAGACCTGAGCCCTGCCCTTGAACAGTAATAGTATCACTGCTACCATTTCGGGAATGCTGTCGTGGGCTAAAGCCTTATTGAAATGTTAACAAAACCCCGTAAGGCATATTCACCATTCCTTGTCAACCATTAGGAATATGAGGTTCAGAGAGGTTAGTTTATCCAGTTAATAAGTAGCAGAATCATGATTTAAACTCAGAACTGAGTTCAAAGATCTTAGATAGTGGACACACCCCCTTTCACATCATGGCCTTCAGCCTCGTTACCTGTAAAAGGGACCTAGCAAGGCCTCCCTCCCAGCACTGTTGGGGCAGATTAACTTAAACGTGGTCATAAATTTGAAGAAGACTTACGAACTGTGAGGGGCCATAGCAATATATGAGATTCTGAGACACGAGTCAATGGAATGAACAATTCATAGAACATGGACTTAGAAATAAGATCATGATTAACTTATTGCTTCATCATCATGATTTTAATGATCTGGGTCTCCTTCATGAAAAAATGCATACAGATTTTACAGGGCAAATAGAAGCCACATTTCATTATTATGTTGGAATTTAAGAAAAATATGGGAGGGGGCTTTGAATTAATAACTAAACTTTTGGCCAGAGTCAAGAAGACAGAAAAAACTCATGAAGTAATTTCCACAAGGTAAGGAGAAACTTCTAGATTATCCCGCCAGAATCTGTCCCCCTTCAAAATACAGAAAGCTGTGTGTCTTGAGAATGCCACGAAGCGATGAACTGGTTGTGGGTTTTGAGGAGCTCCCCCTCCCACCACCAGCACTCGGTTCTTCACTCCAGTCCCTTGACTTTGTCTCCGCCTCATCTTCTTCCCTGCCTCCTCTTGCCCACGTTCTCCGCCCCAGAATAGTTATAGTAGTCCTGGTACGTCATGTTCTTCCACGCTTCCTGACAGTTTACATTTTGATCCCTCTCACTGGAATTTCCTCCTGTCTTTATTCATCCTACTTACCCTCAGTTCATATGTTCCTTTGTACCCACAACAGCCAGTTCAATTCCATTTCTTGGTTTTTTTTTTAGATTCCTCAAAACTTTGCCCCCACTCTTGCAATAATAATAGCTAGCAGAGAGTGCTTACTGCGTGCCAGGTGTTGTTCTAAGAGCTGTACGTGTACTCACTCAGTCAGTCACCACACAGACATAAACTACAGTCAAGAAACTGGGGATAAAGAGAAATTAAGTAACTTGTCCAAAATTACACAGTTCGTAAGTGGCAAAGCCAGGATTTAAAACCGCGTAGACTAGCTTCTGAGCCCACGTTTGGTTTATTTTAATTTCTACATAGCATTCCATTGCATGAATGTTAACACAATTATTCATTCCTCAGTCAATGAATGTGTGAGTTGTTTCCAGTCTTTTGCTATTATAACTAGTCCTGCTATGAACATTCTTGGTTCAGGAGATTTTCTCCAGGGTATGAAACTAGGGTCACAAAATATATACCTAGTGTC